>JAQQZZ010096673.1:0-14367 GCA_030265115.1 Mopalia vespertina | reverse complement strand
TCCCTTCCTCCAGGTAATGGCATATACTTATGACCGGCTCCCTTCCTCCAGGTAATGGCATATACTTATGACCGGCTCCCTTCCTCCAGGTAATGGCATATACTTATGACCGGCTTCCTTCCTCCAGGTAATGGCATATACTTATGACCGGCTTCCTTCCTCCAGGTAATGGCATATACTTATGACCGGCTCCCTTTCTCCAGGTAATGGCATATACTTATGACCGGCTCCCTTCATCCAGGTAATGGCATATACTTATGAAGTCTAGATAGCGAAAAATCCATTTTTTAAATTAACTTTTGAATTCTTTACTTATTTTGCATTATTGTCGAATGTATGTGTCACACACTTTATCAATACGTAAAAAACAAAAACCCAACCCAAACAAACCCAGTCATGTTGTCAATAAGGTATTTATTTAGTACCAGGCCCTTACCAGCCAGGCGATCATGGATAGTTTACACCAAAACACTTCACGAATTCATACAAAATAACATAATAGCCTAACCTGTTTTGTAACATAAATCACGATTAAGTACAACTGTTTTCCTTTTAATATTCAACTTGTTGTATATAGATAAATTTGGTATGTGATTGCAATTTAAACAAAATAAAGATCGGATAACATCATGGACAGTTGAAGGAAATTTCAGACTTAACCTACCCCAGTTATCTCCCCTTTTCAGCCTGGTAGTATACATATAACATCCGAGATTATTGTAAATCGTCGAGGATGTTCCAACATGGTATAGTATTTATTTTTGTTATTCCTTTGATTCTTTGAATAACATTACTTCGATTCTAATCTAAGTCAGGATTTTTCTTGGAACCTTTATCTCGCTCCGTTAACTTCAATTATTCCAAGAGCCAGCTCTTTTCGTAAAGTTAAACCCAAGGTCAAATTGACCATTCTAAAATATAATCGATTCTACTTCCTACGTCGAGACATTGACTCTAAGATACACCCGGGCCATTTTGTTTAGCACTTCTTTTATTTGCTGGTCTGTGGCATACGTCGCCCCAAATATTGGCGGAAATTAATGCGCAATGGCCTGGCATAGCGCACGAGTGTTGTCTTAGTCTCGTCCACTATAGAAACTCTCGTGAGAATACGATTGCAAATTGACTTGTTGAGCAAACGTTCAAATTCATTCTGAAACTGTCTCTCCACCAACACATGAGGCACTGCATGTAGTTGAACGATTCGCCAAACGCTGTCACCAATCATTGATCTTTGGTCGAGACTATTTATCAGACACAAAAATACAGACGATTCATGCAAGATGGTGAATACGGAAGAGGCATATATTGCAGAACTGGGAAAGTGTTGATATAAATAGTGACCACAGCGCTGTTGGTTCTTAAACAACAGATGCACACTACCAAAGTACACTTCATCGAATATTATTGTCCACAAGGGCAATTCGTCCGATTTGTTGTATCGAGTGGCCGCATGACCTCTTATGTTGATCAGGTCTTGCGCATGGACTAAAGCGTGTGCGCCACTTCGATCCGAAACATAACACGACCACCTCGTTGATTGACGTCGCCTCCTTGAATGTTTTGCTTACACAGCTATTGCTTACACAGATATTGCTTACACAGCTATTGCTTACACAGATATTGCTGCCATCATGACCATGTTCCTTAATTTAAAACATTTGAACATTTTGAAAATATGTAACGGAACGGACACGCACTTTTTTTATTTACCACGCAACCAACGGACACGTCTATCAATGGTACGTAAATGACTACATTTGCGTGCCCTGCATGGCGTTAATCAATCTGCGTGCAAGTATCAGTTTACCATGTCAGCTAATATCACATAAACATATACCAAAGTTATATTACATAGTTTTCAGCACTGTTTGAATACCTGTCAACGTACACCATATATACCGCTATACAATTCATATATATGTCTGTATGTATGTCTGTATGTCTGTATGTCTGTATGTCTGTATGTATGTATGTATGTATGTATGTATGTATGTATGTATGTATGCATGCACGGATAATCAAATCAAAGGCGTTTATTGTCACAGAACCAAGTGCTAATTCTTTGTAACTCAATGTTTAGAGGCAGGGCAACGTGAAAGTAGGGTATACTAGACACAATGCAGATTGCTGTTAGGTGTTCCAGAGATAGTATGCCTCCATGCATTGGCGTATTTTGTTAGTGGAACAAAGTTACTTTACACTTTTGCAAAGAAATCGTCTTCGAAGGCCTTGTCGGAAGTCAATTGAAATAAATGCATACAGCACGGGATTGAGTGCGCTGTTTGTGAACATTAAGACATGAGCCACTATATGAAAACAGCCCAGCGGTATTGTTATCCCAATTTCAATGACGTCGCGGATTATGTTGTATAGGTGAAACGGAAACCAGCAAATAAAAAACACAGCTACCACTGATATCGCTAGCATTGTAACCTTTCTTCTCTCAGCTAACCGGATCTGATCTCTCTTAGAGCTAGAGCTGTATGTCCTGAGCGTGCTAGATCGCTGAACACTGAGGTGTTTTAAAATAACATAATAGATAATAACTAATACTACTAAAGGTATGATATACCCGTACACGAAAATGCTTATAGTTTTGATTTTCAATCCAACTGAGTCGGTGTCGATCAAACAATATGTTTCCGTGGCGTTATCGGTTGTAGGAACTTGGGCAGTGTCAAATGAGTAGAGGCTGGAGATGCTGAGCAGAGCGGCGAGGGTCCAGATTACTGAGCACACAATATAAGCATAACGAGGAGACCGTATTTGTTTAGACCGAAAGGGGTATAATGTTCCGTAAAGTCTGTCGGCGCTCAATCCTACTAAGGTGAAAACACTGTTTAGACCATTGAGATGCTCGAAATAATAGACCGCTTTGCACCAGACTCTGCCGAACGTCCATCTACCAACAGCAGGTATCGCCACGGAGATAGGCAAGGAGATTAGCAGGAACAACACATCAGCTATGGACAAATGGCATATGAAAATATAGGTAGCTTTTCTGCGCATTCTTTTTTCAAAGATAATTGTTAGCATAACTAGTATGTTGCCAATAACTCCAAGCATAACTATACTGCTGTAAACGGCGACGAGCAGAGGTCTCACCTTGTTCTGAAACGCTATATACTCTGTGATATTCTCAATATGCTGATACAGGGGAAGGGATAGGTTCACACGATCAGCGCTTAGCACATAGAAAGGAATCCGTTTGACCATTTCAACAATTGTTCCTTCCGTCTTGTTGCTTACGGTCAAAGTAGCAGCATCAATCCCACTGCATTTAATATTAAAACTGATAGGAATATCCGCTTTTTGTTTTGGCATTACACGTTTAAACAGATTATTCAAATTAGCGCTTAGAACGCAACTTGTTTATAACAAGCTCTAGCAATCAATAATCTGAAATCATCTTGACTGGATCTCATTGGACCGATCTTGGCAGATGGTATAGATTAAAATAAACCTGTGATCGATATACCTGAATCCGCATATAATAACATCAAGATTCTATTTGTTCAATCTGTTTATCTCCCACACATCTTATGGATATAAGCCCAGTCAGTTCTCTGGTGTCGAGTTTTAAACCGCAATTAAATAGCGGGAAAGGATAGTCAACTAATATTTCCAAATACGTGTCATTTTATGGCTAGTTTCCGTGTAGCCATGCTATTTCAGAAAGCATATCCAATAAGCGGTTGGTAGACAAACACATCCCAATGAGAACAGAATATAGTCAGCCAGAAAACACATCCCATTTGTCAAAAATTATTTCATTCTGGTCTTCATGTCGTGAAACCTGGAACAGAAATGACATCCGTAAGAAGAATATAAGACCAAACAACATTCTGGAAGCGAAAAACAGCCATTTAATAATACAATACAACTAGTGAAATTACTATTGGCGATTACTAAAATGTATTTTAACTTGAGAAATATTGAGAAATAGCGGTCAAAATTGGACAAATGAAACAAGAAAAGCACTGTGGATAATGCTTTTGCCAAAGTAGGCCAAATTCACAACTCCGAGAAACGACAAGAAACGCATGTTAAGTTTCTATATTACGGTTTATTAAACCATCATCGGGGCTTTGGTCTACTATGTGACATTATTCAGTGGGGATCACAGTATATGGCGCTATTGTAGCAGCAGTGTATTTTTTTAAGCTATTGTTCACACGCACCGACTCATTTGTTTGGTATGAATACTTAATACTCAAAGCGGCTAACACAGATTGATTGATGATTAATTGATGTTTTACGCCGTACTTTATTGAACTTCACTTACACGAGGGCTGTGTATTCCAACAAAAATAACACTAGCTTAACCATAACATATGAAGTGCTTTGATAATGTTGGAAAGTTAATCTTCCTCCCGTGCTTAGTAAAGACAGCATTGCTACATGTACTCTGCAAACAAACTGTACTTAGCCAGAGGACCCGGCTATGATTGAAACAGGCTAAATCCGCTGCAATAAATTATACATTCAAAATTGTTGTAAAGTTTGTCGGCGTCCTGGTTTAGATTTAAATGAACTTAAATTTTAATATAAGCAGAGCAGCTGATATTAAAAATAATCTTATGTACATTAACATAGTTCTGTAAAGAGACGTATAGAGCGTTGCTTTCTACTTTAAGCATGGAAATACATCTGACACAACAGCTGGTAGTCTTGGGAATTACATCAATTGCATAATAACGGACCTGTATTATTTTTACCTCCGAATTGACACTTACTAAAGAAGCTGAAAATATAACGTTATAGTTGTTTGGATATGATGGATTGATTGATTGATTGGTGTTTTACGCCGTGCTTAAGGGTATTTCACGTATATGACGAAGGTGTAATCCAACAGCAATTGACACTAGCACAACCAAGATGTGAAGTGTTTCCGTAAAGTTGGAAAGGTAATTTTCCTCCAGTGCTCAGTATTATTTATTTATTTATTTATTTATTTATTAAACAATATTTATACAGGGAATAGCCTGTTCAGTGCAAAGCACTGATCTCCAACAGTGCCCTGGTTACATTCACAGATACATACACACGTAAAACATACTTATATATTAAAAATTGAATAATGATTGTGGAACTATATAGTTTATATACATATTAAAAGTAGGAAGATTGATCAATCAGATGAGCAATATTTACACAAACATGCCAGAGATTTGTTATAATTGTTTTAAAATATTATTTTAAAATATATATAAATATTTGATTTTTAAAATGATTTCCACCAATATAGAAAAACAGTTAGATGAGATTATCTGTGATAAAAAGATTGATACACAAGTTATGATTTTAACAGTAATATTTACGGCATTAAGCATGCTGATATTTTTGACAGGCTTTATATTTGGTATTGAAGTTTTTAAGAGATACATTACTAATATATTCAGGCAAAGGGTTATATAAATGTGTACTTCTGTGTAATAATGTACGTTTACCTGTCTCTAAACTAACAGGTCCGAAGAAACAGATCGGGTGTGGCGAACGTGTTCCTCTGTACAGTTCTTGTAATTACCTCTAAGGTAGACTGGGGCATGTTAATTAACACGACAATTGTGGACAAACTTTGCAGTGTGCATGTCTGTTCGTTCGGCCACTGCAGTCGCTGAAGTAAATTAGAGCTATGGGCTCTCTTACCCTCAGACAAAATTAGTTTCATGATTCTATTTTGTAGTATCTGCACTTTTTCTTTCATCGTTAGACCAGATAATATCACAATTATCAAACTAGGACAAGACAATAGAATTGTAAATAAGTTTTAAAACGGGTCTATTTAACATTGGTTTTAGACGTGACAGGACGACTATCCTTTGGGATATTTTTAGACACAATTTGGTCATGTGAATCTTCTACGTTAAGCACGGATCCAACCAGAGACCTAGATATTTGAAAGAGTCTACTTGCTGGATACTAGAACCGTCACAAAATAATTTCTAAGAACGACTAAGCCGTTGGCTGGTTCCAAACAGCATTGACTTTGTTTTATCGACATTTTAAGTCTATTTTTTTCCCCAAAACCAGTTTGTTACTTTAAGCATAGTTTGGTTTAGGACAATGTTTATTTCAAGGGCGTAAACAATGGCAGTGTCGTCTGCGTACAACACAACTTTACACTGATCTTTGATAATATCAGGTAGGTCATTTATGAAAATGGTGAACAACAGAGGCCCCAAAATGGACCCCTAGGGAACACCACAAGTAACTTTGCTGCATGAGTTCTGGAGAAAAAAAACATTGACAAAGGTTTTGTGGTCTCTAAATGTTTGATTGATTGATTGATTTTTATTTCACCATAGATGTAAAAAACAAAGCAAAATATATATATATTTTATTTTTAAAATGGTAATCAGTCACGTGGACGAGTGACGTCGTTGTGGAGTAGTGGGGAAGAAAGCCAGACTGGACATCGTTCATTAAGTTATTTTGATATATATAATAATATAGTTGTTCATGTCCGGCTTTTTCCATTATTTTCATGGTAACAGGTAATACTGAGATTGGTCTATAATTATTCGTGTCATCTTTAGGACCATCTTTATAGATTGGCTTGACGCGAGCACATTTCCAGTCTTTCGGAATTGTGCCAGTTTTAAACGACATGTTAAAAACATTTGTAAGAGACATAGCAATACAGCTGACTGCATGATTTATCAACTTGCTACTGATGCCATCGATTCCAGTAGACTTACCTGTACATAGAGACTGCAGTTGTCGAGGGCAAAACTCGTGACTAATATCATTGAATCCAAAATGAAATGACATAGGAATGTTACTGTTTTGAACAATATTCGGATAATGATTGACAAAAGCTGAAGATAGCTTACTGCCAATGGTAGCAAAAAACAAATCATTACAAATATTTGCCATTAACAATGGGTCAGATACACTTTCACCATCAGAGTTAACACTATTAATATTTGATTGACATGACTTGGAAGGTAAGACTTTTTTCAGACATTTCCACATATTCTTAGTGTAATTGTTGTTTTGTTGGATAACTGTATCATAGTATTCTTTCTTAAGCTGTTTGCTCAGGTTGTTACATCGTTTACGCAGTAAAAATAGCATTGCTACCCTTCAAACACACTACCCGTATAGCCAGTGGGCATATTTGAATATGTTTCGATATCCAGACGGAACTAGAACATTCAAAATTCACCGATGTAAATGGGATTTCTTGGGAGTTGTGTCATTCTTCTTACAAGAGGGGCATTGCATGCGGACTAACTGCAATACGGAAGGCTGATTTATATTTTTTTTTATTTCCAAGACAATGAAAATATTACATATAAATATTATAATATTAGTCGGATCCCGTCCCAGTTTTTCGGTGCAGATTTTAATGGTACAGTATTATAGTACATAAATACAATGCATATCTGTGAAAGCCATACATGCAGTCTTGCTATAGCAAGTACCATAGAGACTTTTCCGTGTCGCACTCGAAACCTCAATCAATCCGTTGGCCTGACAAAAACATATGGAAAAAGACTGAGTGAACACTATAGATTAAGTATGCATACATTGTTTACCGTAATTGCCATACATATATCCAATATGCTATAGGTAAGTATGAACGATTGATCATTTTCATGAACATGCCATACAACTCAGCACAATATTTATAGGACTCATAGTGGCTGGTAATACTCTTGAGCAAATTGTCTCTCAATATTATTTTTTAAAGACAATTATCCATTTCATTACATACGTTTTTTTTCTGATTTTGAATTTACAAAACTGACATCTCCAATCTTATGGAGGAATCGGTTTGTTGCTGGTATCAACAAGCCTGTAGTTATCACTAAAATGAATGCTGCATGACGATTGACAAAGGTTATCGTTGCCTTAATATTGTTTCCACTTCTTAAGCTGCACGTGTATATACAGAGCCTCATTGAATACATCATAATATCCTCTACAGCCCTTGTCCCGTTTCAATAGTTGGCCAATATAATTAGTTTTAACACAGTTGGGCCGTTTTTATATAAATAAGAGTCAATTACATTCTTACATTCATTAGGTATACTATTGACTAATTTATGATAGTCTAAAAAAGTACCTATAGTTTTGAAATCCTTTTAACTTTATCAAAGGATTTCATTAGTTGGTTTTCATGAATTATATCATTTACATATACAATACCGCTGTTAAACCAATGTGAGATAATAAATGACCGCTTCATTTATTAAACCAAAGTGGCTCAATACAGATATCCACATTATTTTTAGGAGTTGATTTTTTAACAAACAAATGCCAATTCTCGAAAACGTCTCGCCAAAATGGATTTTGGATTTGGTCGTTATTTCGAAAATAATTTACCCCTACTTTGATAGGTTTGTTTAAATCACAAATACCAGATAATACCACATCTTGGTGTACATGTACCTGTATACACTCGTTTTATCCTCGTAAATTTCAACGCTTTCATTAAATAGTTCGCATTGATCACCCTCAGCCCACCATTCATAAAGTCCTGCAAGACAACGGCTCTTCTTATCCTATCGCTTCCTCCATTCCATAGAAGTGTATAAATTAATCGTGGTTATTTCCTTTGGCATAACATAAGACGGATGTGGTAGAAAAGCAATAGAAAAAGATGTTTCAGTTTTGACATTGCAATGCTCTTAATTACAATGATTTTCACTAACTATGTTAAATTAAGCAGACTCCAAGCTCCTGTTTCAGGTTTTGATCTTATCTGCACAATTCAACCTTGCCATATTTAACAAAAATTGAACGCCAAGGAGAAACAATCCATTTACCTAGGATAAATTATAATTCATGCTAAGTCTCACATTAGAACCTGTTTGTTCGCCTATCCAAATAGCTTGTGTTGAATATTTGTGTTAATTTTGAGACCTGAATGAATGCAGAATAGATTCAAACATTCGAGGCTAACTGCTTAAAATTATTCTCTACCGCCTAGGGTAAGCTGCATATTGCGTAATTTAATTCCTCATCTTTTATTGCTTTACCCTTTATGTTTTTATTAGTCCTTATCATATGGCCTTAAATGTCGGCACAAAGTAAAAACAAATATGGCAAAACTGGCTCCCCCTGTCTACACCCTCTACAAAACGGTCCAGACAAGAAGCCATTTTGTATAACTCATGATTCTATATTACTATACAAAACTTTTATAGATTTTTTGAAGTTCTGTTAAAAATGATTCACTTTCAGAACCTTGTCTATCAAATTCTAAGAAATCGAAATGAACACTTTTTCAAAATCTACCAATAGAAGTAGCACATCTTGTTGGTTCTGTTTTGTGGAGAACATTAGCTCATAACTAATACAACTATTCTCCCCTATATACATGTACCTATCGGGAATAACACCCTTCTGATCTTCACATATACGGTTATTATAAAGTACATTTATTAAATCTTGAAGCCAGACGGGAACTACTAATTTATAACTTACATTTGGTAATGTTTTTGGGCGCCATTTTTTAAAGAATTGTCTTCGTTTATCCGATTAAGGTAAGCACGTTATAATTCCTTGTATAGATTATTCACCCATTTCAAGTCCTGTGTTCAATGATCTTTAAAGAAACCCACTAATTTTTTTCGAGAAAAATTGATAGAATTCAGCTTAAAAACCATCCATGCCAGGGCTTTTATCGTGTTTCATTTTGTTTAAATTAGTAGTCACTTCCTCCAAAACTTTAAAGAACTGGACAGCCTGTTATCATGGGATTTCATATGCAAACTATCCAGAAATGCGATAAAGTTTGCTTTGTTATTCTGTAATAACAACAAACGATTCTCCTTTCTATCTGAATTTAAAATAAGGGAATTCCTACATGGTTACTTTACAATCACATCAGATGAATAATTTGTAAATTATTAAGTTCCTTTCTTGAGAACTAAAAATTAGGTTATCTGTCTAAAAGAGTACATTTAGTGAATAAGTAGATCTGCGTCTTTGTAAATGAAACTGCTTTATAAAGTTAGCCGTCGAGAAGGCTTTCTTTCAATTAATAAATATATAGATGCTCCCATACAAGTCAAACTCTCTATTTCAACAATGAAAGCGACATATTTTCTCAATAGTGCCAATTAACATAGAACATGTGCTACAATGTAATTGCTCAGTAAATGACAGTTTTATGAATTGTGTTTAAGTTACTGAAACACATTTTAACGGAGCAGTTAAATCGTCCGAAATTAGGTATAAAAAACACACAATTTCAATCGATGTATAGCTTAAGCGCTTGTGTACATGGTTATACAATCGCATTATCGCCACACACTCCATGCCACACACTCCACGAAATGAAAACTGCCTTCACGTTTAATTTTAAGCGATTCGCAATAGCTTGCAATGATAAAATTAGGATTTACCTTCCACGTTCTCGTCGAACAATTTCAAAGCAATTTCCAGCAGCCGGTACGACTTTATGAGACGTGTCCTCGAAGATGTTGTTATTCTGTTGGGTTTCTTTGGATTAGCGGAATGAGTCAGCATAGGTAGCATCATAGTTTAAACGTGATAGGTAGAGGAAATTAGCATCACAAATATTATGAGTAAATTGGAAGATGCGCAGAATGAAGAGCTCAAGTTTGTCCAGGTGGCCATCTGATAGTAGAAACTGAGGAATTTCACAGCGTCCTTCCTGATAGCACAGTTAATACACGGCTCTTGATACGCCATCCTGGATGCTGCTCAATGTCGACGATATAAACCAATAAAAGACCAAGTTACATGTGCATACAAGTTAGACATTGACTAGAGAATATCGATCTGATCTTCACGTGTATGGCCACAATCTGTTTTCTTTTCTTGATATACTACACTGTTCTAAACACTTTATAGTTTCAGGCTAGCTCAACGCTTGCAGTTTACGGAACACTTACTCCTCGCTGCTTTTTTGGCGAATATGAAACAGGATTTGTTTATAATTAGGCTAGATAAGCGGGGTCTTTTGGTTTGTAAACTGTCAAGGTAATACACATCTGGCGAATAAATCTACTCGCGTCTGGTGGATAGCGCAAACATATATACTTAACTCGCCTATCAAACGATCAAGCCATGGCCCAGATTAGGAGATTGGGATGTAACTCCCCTACATATTCTTTTCTGCCACATTTTTTGAAACTCTTGGAATCCACGATGTTCTTCCGGCTTTAAAGCCTACTGTCCAGTGTTGTATCAGTCGACGTCATGAAGCATTGACTAAGACGTAGTCCAACATAACAAATTAAGGCTGATGCTCAAGCTGTCATCATACCAGGACTTCATTGTGCTTTCTTGGCAACATTACTAGGTTACTTTGCCACACTTTCTGACGATGCAACCATATATAGGTGTTCAAGCTGGCTAATATAACTGCGTGGCTCGTTATACTAAATCAATTTATGGGCTTGCGTTTATATCAAAACATATTTTTGTTTGTTAATATGTGGTTGGAGATGTTCCCAGAGTTATAGGGGCAACACGTACACTGCACAAAATTTGTGTAAAAATACACGAGCAAAGCATGTAAAAGGTAACAATACTTTTCGATGTAAACAAACTAACAGCTATTTTTTCTGTAAGTTTACAGCGACTGGGTGTATTTCTATTTAAATTGGTGTAAAATTACATGTATATGTAAATTTACGAAATGTCTGCAAAAACACCACAGAAACAGTAGTTAAAAGTAACAGCCCTTTTAAATGTAAACATTTTTTTACATTGAATTTAGGTGTCATTTTATAAAGCTTGTCACAAAATTGCCAGCACTGTTCACTGTAAATTGACATTGTAATTTTTTTTTACAGCAAATGAATGTTAATTTTACAGTGAAAAGGGCTGGTCACAAAATTGCCAGCACTTTTCACTGTAAATTAAGGATGTTATGTTTTTTACAGTGTAGCCCATCTGTTTTCTCGCACTGTAATTGTTCACACTTTCTCTCGTTTAAGTCGTTACTTAGTGGAGAAATATAAGAGGGATCTACATCTTCCTGCACCGATTAACCGAACTGTTTACTCAATGCATTGTCTTATTTTGGTTAAAACATACAAATAAAAGAACTATTTGCACATGGACAAGCAGTTGATATAAATACTTCATTCTATTCAGTCTGTAAGACGAGCACATAAAGTGTGTACAGTCTTCTATATACTCTGCTTAGAGAGGAGATCTTTTATAGCACAAAGATAGGTATAGTCTTCAACGCCGACTGCGAACCCTCCCCATACCGTTCTTGCCATGAAGTCACGTGGTGATTATATATTCTTCGTCACAGCTACTAACAAATCTACCTGCTTAAAAATGTTAACGTATTCGTTAAATGGAACAAATGTTTGGTGTAAGAATAATTAAATCTCATATGGCTTTAAACTACGCAAATTTATTTTTTGAGAACATTATAATGTAATGCTCCCAATACAGATTGAAAGCGTGACATCTCAAGGAATATGATTCCTGAGGTGAAAATTCCTGGACTTCCAAGTCGTGCATGAATGCATATTTAGCCAAACAAATTAGTTCCTGTGTTTCTTTATTTATACATATTTGGATGCTGTTCTAGATCACTGAAATACTTTATTGTCGCTATGGCTGTATGTGTATGTCTATGTGTATGTGCTAAAAAACTTTAAAATGGGTTGTTCCCTTTGTTCAACATGTCTGGCGGCGGGCGGTGGGCCCAGACATGCTAACTCTTGCACAGGATTGTCGAACGGCAATCATAATATCATGGTCAACCAATGAGATCGGCGGTTTAAATCTTATAATTTATTATTCAAACTGGCTTATGACGTATTTTTTCTCTCTCAACATTATCAATGAGAATTATCTCTGCCGATTTCGGCACCAGGTGTCGCTGAATGCATTATGAGTTGTCTCCCTGCTTTTATGTTTATTAAAATGTGTGATGTAGGATCGTTTTTAATTATAACTCACTTGGACCTTTTTAATGAAAAAAGTGTTCAATAAATTTATTTTAAAATGTAATAAAATTTCTATAGAGGAGAAAATTAGTCAAATGAGTATAAATAATGCATATTTACCGGTACTTTAAATTATTGCTACTGTAACATACTTAATATTTGTATGTATATGTTATGTTTGTTTGTTTGATTGGGGTTTAACGCCGTACTTAAGGTTATTTCACTCACATTACGGTGTGCCAGCGCAATGGGTGAAGGAAACCACCAGACACCACTGACAACAAACAAAACCATCACAGGACAAATACAGGACAATACAAATACATCACAAACATATCGGCTACCTGTCCCTCTTTAGCACAGAAAGCACCTTGGCAACAGAAAGCTCTCTCCAACCACCCGCTGTATATGTTATGCGAATACTCAAACCTTCTAACATTAAACACATTTAAAAAAAATAAATTGTTACGTTGACATACCCACTGTGCTTGTATATAGACCTATAGTGTCCTTTAAGAATTATAACCAAGAATACATCTATTCACTCTCCAAGTCGATTTTCCACCATATTAAGCCACTAGGATGTGCTTGTAGCAAAGTAATACTTTCTTACAGCCTTTGGATCTGTTGTTATTGATTATCTACATGCAAACATAGCCTGCGTTGTGTTAATTTACTGAGCAGCTCCATAAACTTTCATAGAAAAACTGTTTTTTCCACAAAATTATAGTTTAACAAGGCCCACAGAATGGGGGGAAAAAAATCGCATTACATATAGGAGTAAAATATTTCCAAGTTTTAATTTCAAACTTGGAAATTTTAATTCCAAGTTAAGTCGACATTTCACTATTTTATTTCACTTTTTAAAAATTATTTACATGTGGGCCTACGTTTAACACAAAAAAAAACCCCCCCCAAAAAACAATTATGACGGATCGATTTTTGGTTTGATATATTTCCACAGATAAATTCCGCCGGATATTACATTTAGGTATATATATTATCATCAAGTAATATATATCATAATTAAACAGTAGATGATTGGAATAAGTATAAAATCAATTAAATAATGGCGTAAATGAGTTACCTTAAATGAATAAAAATGATACACTATTCAAGGATATGGCCTACCGAGGAGTTCTATTTTACCGTTTTACCGATTTTATAAAGATTTTTTTTTAGAATCCTTCAAATCTTGAGATATTTTAAGTTAGAATCTTTTTTTTTCATCTCCACAGTGATGGTTTCAAAACAAAAGTAGCCATATCTGAAGTATGCATGACGGAAACAAAACTTTTAATTCCTGTTAAAAAGTTAGTTATACGTGTTGGGCTATTTACTGATTTGTTATTTGTTTATTTATCTTTTTTGCAACTAGCAAGCAACATTTTCTTTCTCTGCAGTAAAAATATAATATGTTGCCAATAATCGACCGAACCTCATCTTGGTTGATTTTTTTTTTGGGGGG
>JAQQZZ010096662.1:0-16972 GCA_030265115.1 Mopalia vespertina | reverse complement strand
CAGGAACCATTTCTAAGTCCTTAAAATAACTTTTAAAGTAGCCATATTATGTACGAAATTTTAGGTGATTTAGGGTAGTCAGTTTATACGATTTCAATTCAAGGAGCCTAATTTTCAAAATGTCAATTTGTGAGTCTTCTTGATTTTTATCAACCCACACTAATATATTGTGTAGTCCTATGCTGTTATAATTTTTCACCAACTAGGGGTTTTATTTTGCCTTTGTACACACACAAAAAACAACAACAACAATACAATGGAAAATCAAAATGTAATATTTTTGCAGCTTGATATTTTCCTTTGGCATAATTTTTCATTTTTGTCAAGCAAAATTATAATTGTTAAAGTTTTTTAATTTTTTATTCAATTTCAATCCGAGGTTTTTAGCTGTGTAGAACTGCATTTTAAATTTTATTAAATTTTATTAAATTTATTAAATTTTATTAATCAGGATGTACGATTTGAAGAAAGACCAAAAATATTGACTATTGACAATTTTTTTTCCTAGTGTGAATAAGCATGATTTTCTGATTTATCAGTCAGAATTAATGTATATGTATGTACAAATTCTTTTTTACAAACACTTTAAATTTGACCCCCTAATGACCTCCCTCTTGGAAGCATTAAAACTTTTAGTGAGTACAAATACTGTGTGTTTGTATATACATGTATATGCTAGCTCAAGTAACTGTATGATAAGCATGTGGTTAATTGGACGGATGCTATTTGTAAATGTAAATATTTGCAAATGAATGCGTTACATCTTGTACTAGTACTTAAAAAAAACATTTTATAAATCTAGAATTACCCCCCCCAAATACAACTTGTATAAACGTTATTGTGAAGTTTGCTAATCCTAAATATGAAGCTGTTTTAAAATAAAACAAGAAGAATGCTAATGGAAGGTCCTACCAGCTGATTTTTTTTTAAACAATCGTTTATTTTCAACCGAAAAATGTGCCATAAATTTAAATTCCTTTGTGTTTAATAAAATAATTTTAAAAAAAAAGAGCTATGTAGATTTACCTAGAATGAAGGTATTAATCTGACAATCCAGTTGATTCAATAATGATTTCATTTACCATGGCAACTCAATATGTTAAATTTTGGTCGCCATGGCAATTAAGATGAACTTAGGCTTATATTACTTTATGAAATAAGAACCTGAAATAAATACAACATTGCGTATATTTACATATTTAATTCCATAAATCTGTAGCCAGGTTAATCATGTATAAAACCTCCTAGAGTTAGAATATGTGTTATTTCAAATAATTAATCCTATAATCTATAACCCTATAATCTTTAATCTTTTTGAGCTTGTAAAAAATTAATCTAAAAAAAAAAACCCACTGTTATAAAGGGGAGTATAGATTATATAAATACCTGTTATACATTTTACTAAATGTTCCATACATACATGTATGTCTTGCTTTATATTAATTAATTAATTATTTCTATACAGGAAAACAGGGTATTGTATGTTTTTGCTAATTATGATAATGAAGTAACTTTTGCCATTCAGTTTTCGTCTCATTTTGCATAATAAATAAGCCTGTTTGTATTTTAGTATATATGTATTATGTATATATGTGTGTGTATGTGAGCTTTGTTATGGTCAAGGGATGTTTCAAATTCGCATAATATTTTTGTTGCGAATATTTTCGCATAATATAAATGTTCTTTGTTGTGCGATTTTATCACATAATATTTGTACAGTAAGTCTTAGCAGTCTCATACCAAAACGTAAAAGCCGCTTAAGCGAATTTCAGTTTACATGTACATATTGGGACATGTTATTATAACTGTTTTTTAATGTTGAAAAAAACAAACCATTTTTAAATAAATGACAAATTGTAACTTGGTTATTAAGTAGAAATCAAGTTCATGGTAGCATACCAGGTATTTATTTTATATGGGTTAAGATCTTGTCTGAAATATTCTCTGAATATTTGCCTTTTTTTTTTTTTAAATTGTTTCTTGGATTGTCATCTTTGAGAGACAGTGCTGAAATGTTGGTTTTAAGCGTGTTTGCTTGCTTCATTAAGTTTTGTATAAACTTAACTTTGTCTTCTTTTTTTTTTCAAGTGCTCAAGTTTTGATTTTTATGGCCTTAAAACAAAAAGTTCAACTTTTTTGAACTTTGCTTTGTCCATTTTTTTGTGCTGTTTGCGCTCTGGTATGTCCATGTCATCTGTGTTTTAACCGTTGACCTCACTGTGACCAAATCTTGACCTATGACCTGTCTCAGAGTTGAACGTTTGACAACTGTTACCATGGTTACATTGTGTACAAGAAATATTTGTCAATGAATATACTGATGTTGTTGTTGTAATGTTTACAGTGTTTTAATCACACTGATGGAGATGTAACACATGTATGGCGTTTTGAGAATTGATAGTATTAATAAACATATCAAACCATCAAACTTTGTCGTTATTGATTTAATTTTTTAACAATTTTAGAAAACTTACATTAATGATCGAATCGAATCGAACCCTCAAGATGCTTAGAAAGGACTTGTCTTTTCATAAACAGTGTAAAATGAAACTAATCAAACCTTTTGTTTTCAGATTCAAGTTTAAATGCAGTTGAAACATTTGTTGCAACACTTTTCTCAGCTCATTTATTCCTCTTTTCTTTATTAGTGCTTTCGTTATTTTGGGATAACACTTCCTTGGTTTGAACAGATTCTACATGTAGTTCAGAAAATTTAGTTAAGAAAATTTTCCCTTTTCTTTGGTCATATATATTTGGTTTGCTAGCTTTATGTTTGTGTTTCAATACTTGTACAAATATCTTCTTGTCTTTAATTGGCTTCCATTCTGTTAAAATAATGAGTTTTGATCTTGGACCTAAATGCTTGAGTGACAGATCTGAGTAATGTTAATATTAAAAAGTACATACCTTAATGGCAATGTTATAAATTACTAATTTTCATCACCTTTGAGTTTCTTTTATTCCATATATTCATTTACTTTCTACCCATACTGTTGTTCACAAATGTAGTATTTTATGAAGCCTTTACCTATTCAAACCCGTAATTTTAGATTTTGTAAGTATTTAAAGTACAAATTGCATGTCTCCATTGGGTCCCGATATTGTAGAAACCTAGAAGAAAAATTGATGTGATTTTATGAGAACTTTACTCTGTTGATGTATGGGATAAAAAAATTTGCATGTTCGGCATGGCATCAAAATTTTAGTTGACAATAAAAATAAATTATGACCGTAATTAATGCAGATCTGTTGATGTATCCATTGATTCCTTTTATCTACATCTGAACTCTTTACTTTGACAATGGAAATTTGATTTAAAAATCGTAAAAAAAAAAAAACTGGAACCGCAAAGGCAAAAAGTGGCAAAGTTCTTACGATCACATCGCTTTTTCTCGTTGTAGGGCCCCTCGCGAACAGTAAGTCAGGGAAGTTCCCCAGGTGATCAGGATCGTAAGGTTGGTGATGTTCACGATGGATGGCCGTCCGGACAGTCAAGCCTCAGTTTCATGCAGAGTCTGGATGACGATAACTCACAAGATTACGACGGGTCTGGTGAAGAACCATTATCCAAACGCTCAAAGGTCTAAAGGGAGATAAGTCTGAGCGGCAAATGGTACCTCATATTGCCAACAATGGCTGCCTGGAAATTGACACTTGCAAGTTACTGGTACATATTCAAATATTTGTCTTTAATGTATATTATAAAACGTATTTGGATAACAACATTGTTGCACTGCAATGGTGATAATTAATTTTGTTTGGTAACCACCCGTAGCTTGCCTGGTGCAGGACATTTTAAAATAATGCGAGGCAAGAAAGTTTGAACTTTTTAACTTGAGAAATTTTACATTTTTCAAGGGGTGTTTTTCCCCTTAGAATGATGTTAAAGTTGTTATCTATACTAAGTCTTATCTCAAATAAACTCAGAAGGCATTATAGAATTCATACCTAAACCATATCAACCAAGGAAAGCAGTCATTTTCAAGGGGAAGCAACTCTGTACATTTCTGATGATCATGTTAAACTTTTAAATTAAGATACATCTTCTTTGCTATCCAGTCCTCTGGCTGAGGGAAGTTTGTTTGAAGAGTAGCAAGGATGTCTTTACTTAGCACTGGAGGAAAATTAACTTCCATCATTATGGAAATGCTACACATTTTGGTTGTGCTGGTGTCAATTATTGTTGGAATACACCGCCATCATATAAGTGAAATACCCTAAAGTACGGTGTAAAACACCAATCAATCAATCTTCCTTGCTATCCAATAGTTTTATTCAGAGCTAATCTTCATTACAACCCTTAGGGGACAAGCTGCTATAACCAGAATCTATAGCCATGCAATTGATCGATTGCCTGGGAACTTGTAATGTAGACACCTAATCAGATGGCATGTCACAAAAAGACTGCTAGTGAATGCAATGATTGTCAGTAATGAAAGTTGTAAGCACAAACATGATTGGTTGGATATAATTGTAACAGGAGGAGTTCACTTGAACCTTGATCAATTTATTCACCAGGGGGCGTAACTGTAGATTGTGGTTATAGCTGCTTGGTCCGCCAAGGGTTGTAGTGATTAGTAGCTCTGAATAAAACTTATAGTTAGCAAAGATGGTTCTGACTCTGCCTCATACTATTTCGTAACTTGTGAGCAATGTGAGGGTGTGTCCTGCTGCTCTCTGAGCTAAGGGGCAACATATAGCCAAGCTCTTGTGGTGGGCAAGCACGGCTTGTTTACAAATAGTGAACCGGATCTTTTATCGTGTATCCTGTTGTTCATTGTTGCAAGCTGTTGGGTGGTTTCCCAAGCCCATTGGACTGGTGGTGAAAGTACCTCAAGTACCCAGGCCAAACAAATAAGTTCTATAAATAAGAACAGAAATTCCCCAGGTTTAAAATTGTTGATGTAATACTCATGGGTGGGTTGGATGAGTGAAATGGCCTCCAGTACCCAGATCAAACGAATCAGTTTTATGAAGAATACAGAAATTCCAGAAAATATAGTAATTTTGATCCAAATTTTGTCAAATTCATCTGAAAATTAAGGTGGTATGTCTTCAAAATGACGATACACCTACAGGTTCTGATTGCCAAACTTTAACCTACATGTATTATTGTAGTGGATTCAGAAACAGAGGGAAATTATGGCTGATTTTAAAGTAATTATTTGAATTTAACTTGGTCACAAATATTCTGGCAGGCTTTTTTTGCTTTTTGTTAAATTCATTCAGCATGGGTAGGGGTAGGATTTTTTTTTAAATTTCAAACTTGTACTCCTCAAGAAAAATATTTATATATATAACGGCTTGGGATTCTGTACAACGGCAAATAAACACACGTTATTTTTGATTGATTGCCACATTAAGACCCAAGTGTAATAATGAGTGTTTATATAGGAATAATGGGCTGCTGTTGCAAAAACTACAAAGCCGTGGAAAAGACATCCAAATTTATTTGTATCCTGGGGCCCCAAGATTATTATCTCGGACACAAATATATTATGTTGGACCCAAGAGAATTCTGTCCGTGTGTGACATTATCACATAATTATCTTAGACTAGACATGATCTCAGACCCAGAGAAAACTAACCAATGAAAAGGTGTCTATCATGGTTTCTTAGATTCCATTGGTCGATTATCTCAGGGGCCCAGAGATAATTGACCAATGGAATCGAGGCAACCATTAGATGCTTTCCCATTGGTCAATTATCTCTGGGCCAGAGATAATTATGTCGGACCCCCGATATATTTATATTGGACCCCGATATAATGATGTCGGACCCTAAGATAATCATCTCAGACCCTGGGTGCAGAAAAATATTTTTTTTACTTTTTTTTATTTGCCTGGAGAAGAAATACCTGCACTCAAATTCAAAACGGGTCCAGGTGAGACGTATCGTCTACAGATCTGGTACTTACAGTAGTTCGGACAGTTTGCGGATATTAGGAATGTAAATATGTGTAGTATGCCAGGAAGGCCGTGTGGATGGTCATCAAGGTTATTGTCTTGTCTGTTTAAAGGCATTTAAATTTCTTAAGGCTCATTCTCACAGTGAGATTTGTAGTTATGATTTTTAATTCTACTAATTTGCCGAACAGAAAACAGAAAGAATTATACCTATAGCAATCAAACTGCTGGAAATTAGAGAACCCCTATAAATTATTTCTACAAATCACTTTTTGAAAATATGTACCCTTATTAAAAGTAGCCCGTTATCTGCTCTTTCAACAACATTTGTTGTGCTGAAGTAGCTTTGAGCGACCATCTTTGTCGAAATTACTTTTTAAATGTAGAATAAGACTATACCCCTAGAAAAAGAGTTGCCGCTTTTACCGACTTGGATGAAAATTCCTGGTCCCTTTGCGGTGAGCCTCTGTAGCTCAGTTTGGTTAGAGCTGTAGCCCTGCTAGCCAATGATCCGAGTTCGAAACTCGAGGGAGGCAAGCAAAATTTTCTTTCTGTACAATAAAAAAAAACAACGAAATTTACTTATAACTATTTTAGCAGACTGTAAACAAAAACATGAAAAAGTAACTTTGAAGAGAAAAAAAAATTCTCGATATAAAATATTCAAGTTCACACTAAGTAATAGAACTTTAAGCTTATAAACTATTTTAGTTGGACTATGTTTTTGTTTTAATTTGAGTATTTTCTGTGTGAAAGTACAGTATATATAAAGTATTTGTAAAACAATGAAACTAGCTACCCTAAATCACCTAAAATTTCGTCCATAATATGGTTACTTTAAAAGTTATTTTAAGGACTAAGATATGGTTCCTGGGAAAGAAATTTATGTTTTCTGAGAAGTCCTGATGTTTACTAACTGAAACATGTTTAATCTGTCTCCCGGGAACCATTTCTAAGTCTTTAAAATAACTTTTAAAGTTGTCATATTATGGACGAAATTGGAGGTGATTTAGGGTACCAGTACATGTAGCATGCAAATGAAAAAGTTAAGTGGGAGTTGGCTCAAAATGAAAATGTCCTCCATTTTAGCATTTTGCATAATATCTTTGATGATATAAACAATTTTTACTATGCCTTTGTATATATTTTATATTTGGTACTTACCATATACCGGTAGTCCAAACATGCTGTTGTTGTTGTGTTCAAGACACATCTTGTTAATTTCTTATGTTTTTATGTGATCTTTTTGTTGCTGATTTTTGTCAAGCATAATATAAAAACTTTATTGGCACTTGTCCACAAAATATCAAACTGTCTGTATCGTGTTTGTTGTTTTCATCTGCTTTTTGTGCTGCATTTTATGAAAGTTTTGTCCTTAATATGCCTCTAGTCGTACATTCAGTCAGTCCAGTCAATTGTTTATGAAGCTACCGTACATGCTTTATTGTCCACCATATCATGATTAACTAATCCTCCAAGTCAAATAAAATCCATAAAAAGTTCACTCTTGTTTATTGTTGTTATTGAAATCTGTACAGAGGCTATAGCCTGATCATTAGGCTTTATATAATACAGGCCTTCTGATTTGAGGCGTGCTGTCCTATCCTTTAACACAGATCACTCACCTCAAATCAGAAGGCCTGTAATGTTTGCCTTTATATAATAATTTGGACATTCAGTTGGCAAACACTGTGGTCAAGGGTAATGGCAATATGATAAATAAGTCGACAGAGCTGATTTTCTCAGCGACATAGAGGCTAGCATTTTGTAACCATCAAGTATACCATCTAGCTTCTCAACACGATCTATACGCAATTTCATGGAGGTAAGACTGCGATGGTTTTAATCAAATGAGAGGCTAGCTCAGGGCATCCATAGCTCGTTTCTATGGTTATAAATGTATCACTGAGCACATCATCTCAGACGTCAAACAATCGTCGCCATTATGACATGTATTTTATCACATCACCTTACAACAAAGCCTGTGTTGTGTAGAGAATCCATATTAGCCATATGTACTTTGGTTCAGAACATAAGGTTCTCGAAAACTTAAATTTACATGTAAGCTGGGATTAGTATAGATCCCAGATGTTAGTAAAGCGGGCTGAAATTCGTTAGGTTTATATTAGTGTCTGGCCAGTGTGCACCTGCTGGTAAAAAGGCTTATGCCTAACAAAGTATATATCCCAGCCGAAGCCCTGGAAGCTCCGAATGCCTACATTGCCGCAGAGCGCATCGGAGCTATTTTAGAGGCACAAAAACATACTCGAGGGTATTTCACTTATATGATGACAGATTGTCCACTTCACCTTGCCTTTTTATGGTGGAAAACCGAGAGGAAACTTCTTAAATCCATAGTAGACATCAGTAATTTCAGTTCAGAACATAAGAAGTTCCATATACAGAATCTTATATCAGTCAAGTAGGTTTGTTTACCCCATCTTCCTAAGTACGTCGAGATGTCCCGCTCTTCCTTCCCAACCCTTACCCATTTTGTAACCATCAAGTTTTTCAAAGCAGACTGGGAACTTTGGGATAAACCCACGCCAACATTATCTTACCAGGAAGTCACGAGACAGGGCACTACTTTTAGCCACAGTAACAATAAATCCAGCTGCTTAAAAATGTGTAATGTGGGTCAACATAAAATGGAAGCAGTTTTTGATTTAAGAAAAATGAAATTTGTTAGTATCTTTACAAGAGGAATTGCATTAATCTACAGCTGTATCACATCATAGCATAGTCCTGGTGTATGTATATATAGCTGTAATTTACATGGCTACGACCACATAATTTACTCCATTTTAGCGAATATCACTACATTCAAAATGGTTGTGGTTTATGATCTAGCAGGCTGTATGCAAGTCATGGAGGTAAGACGGCGACGGTTTTAATCAAATGACCCCTTCCTTCACACTAGCTAAAAAAATCTGGGGGATAAATCTGTTACTCGTATAACTGGCAGTGCCACCTATGTCATTGACTAACAGTACAGTTTAGTTGAATGGTCTTATAGTTAGTCAATGAGTTTCATAGATGACACTGCCAGTTATATTATTACAAGAGTTACCTCCCTTTTAAGTCCCTGGCCAACCCTATTAAAGTGGCACCTCTCAACTCCAGCCAATCACACACTCTGATGATCTTTCATTTTGTCCAACAAATATGAAGTAACATACAGTCACTCATAATGGGGTTGTAGCCTATAAACTGAGCAAGCTTAACACTTCCAAGAAAATGCAAAAGATTTGTCTTCACTGGAGCGGAGGGTTGGGAGAGGGCATCCTGTTGCCCTGGTACTCTCGGAGCTAAGGGGCAATGCGAAGCTGATCTGTATGTCCTGTCTGATATTGGTTTGTTGACAGTGGTGTCAAGGATGGTTTGTTCACCCATTGGACTGGCAGGCCATCATATGAGTGAAATAGCTTGAAGTATGGTGTTAAACCCCAATTAAACAAAACAATGTCTAGACTTGATCTGGGGCAAATGTTTTTAAATACGAGAACAAAGTCATAGTGGCTCCCTTGTTTGTTAATGCTGCTGAGAGTGTTTTGTAAATATGGCATGGAATAATAGGATATGATTGGACATATATCCCTTTCTCTGATAGCCCATGATATCGTAGCACCCTTTTTGCATGCCATCAAGGCAAGGGTGAAATGAGAGAAGTCCGGTATAGTTTCACCCTCTGGCTAAGGGTAGTTTGTTTGAAGTGTAGCAATGCTGTCTTTACTTAGCACTGGAGGAAAATTAAGTTTCCAACATTATGGAAACCCTTTACATATTGGTTGTGCCAGTGTCAATTATTGTTGGAATACACTACCGTCATATAAGTGAAATACCTTTAAGCACGGTGTAAAACACCAATCAATTAATCCAAACAAACCGACTGATCATTGTTTAAGTTTATTTTTCAAGATCCTATGGGTCTTTCCCGTGTGCATTTCGGTTTTTTATTTCAGACACTCATGACAACTATATGTAGATGAGTTTCTGCCACTTATAAGAACTAGGGTTATTTTCCAAACTATATATATTGTTTCATTTGTCTCAATTAAACAGCTACCCTTGAGTATGACGTTAAACCCCAATCAAACAATCAATCAATTGAACAGCAGTGCAGTTAACTATGCCATTCTATATTTTCTTATCAGAAAACATCAAGAATATGAACAAAAACTTCTCGAAGGTTTCATGAATAATCAGAATGCTGCAAACAACCAACTACATGCATCCACTAAAGCTGCCAATTCAAAGTGAGTGTATTGATTTTGCATTTGTGTGATCAAAGTTTTTATCCCGTCTTTGCCAAATATGTTTAAATAGTGTTGCTGATCAATAATTGACCCTATGCCAAAAGTATGGTGATAAATTAAAATTAATGCTCTTATTAACCAAAATATTGGATAAAACTGCATGATAAAAGTTTGACGTTCAGAATTTGACATTAGCTGATCATTTCCAAGAGAGATATGTGGACTAAAATCTGATTTTACATGTTCAAACTTTGTACACTTGTAATAGTCACGGGTTATAGAACCTTGTTCATTTTTTAATTCCTTGGATGTGTCCTGTGAGACTAAAAAAAATAAAAAAATAACTACACATGAAACGGATTGAACATAGATCTTATAACCTACTACACTTGATTTATTAATAGGTCTATTAAGTTAAGCTTGGTGTTCAATTTTGTGATCTGTGAATCACTTTTTCCACATGACTAGTTTAATGTTGCATCCATTGTGTGCAAATACTCTACTGTCTTCACCGTATTGTTTTGTTTTTGTTCTTTTATCCGTTTTGTCATTTATATTACAGGAAACGGAACTCCTCCCCCTTAACCCTTCCCCAAACACAACCAAACCAGCACAATTCACTGCTAGAGAATGGCTCCCCACCCAGCGACCCCACACCACCACCCCCACCCTCTCAACCGCCTCACGAAAATCATGCTACTAGTAATTCCAGTCCAGATGCCTGGCCCTCATTACAGCCAAGTGGAGGTGGAAAAATAGATAAGACAGATAAAGTGATAGTTAGTGGCCCTAAAATATCTAGTACAACTGTAGTGAACCATAATCCCCGTTCCATCACCCCGACAGGAAACAACAGAGCTCCAGGCAACCACAGATACAAACCTGCCACCCAGACAACAAATGAGGCAAATCAGCAGTAAGTCATACCCCTTCTTACCCTGTTCACTCACAAGAAATCGGTGTGCATGTTGTATACACTTTGTATTTATCCTGTGTATGGTAAAACTTTGCTTTCAATTAGAAACCTAATAATTTCAATTTTTCACAACTATACTTCCCTACCTTATAAATTTCAGAACTTGTCAGTATCTGTGTAAAGCTTTTTTTCCCCACTTTGAAATTAAAAAAAAACAAATTTTCAGATTAGCTTTTGTTTTTAATTGAAAGAAATAAAATCTGTTTAATATTACTCTGTAGGAAAAGTTGTTAAATTTGAAACTTATTTTTATTTGCTTCAGTTTGGGTACAGATGCATCGATTGGTTCTGACATAGAGGTTTCTCGGCCAACTCCTATCTCGAACTCTCAACACTCGCCAGTTCATGTACCACCAAAACTTTTACACACTCACAACACTATATCTAATCTGATGGCTGGTCGCCGGCCGCTCATGTTTGATAACAATAACACAGACAGTCTTTCATTGTTTAGTAGCAATGGGTTCCCTACTCTGAGGACTCCAAAGCCACCAGTACAGCCTCAAACCACAGGTAAAAGTTTTCACAGTTCTGTAGCAATTGGTCCCCAATGGAGGGCCAAACCCCCAAAAATCAGTACAGCCTTGAACTGCTGGTAAAAGTTTTTCATAGTTCAGTACCAATGTGTCCCCAATTGAGGGGCCCAAACCTCAAAACAAACTGACACAGCTTGTAAACAAAAAAGAAAGAGTGAAGGTAGCAAATATGTAAGCCTATTTGATGTTGTGAAATTGTCCTAAAGATGCTTTTTTTGTCTGTACGTGAATGAATACATTTTCTCTTTTTCTTGTATCCTTGTTCTAGATCTCTTACAAGATCAATTATCAACATGACTTTTCAATAACATTTTCAGTGCCCGACACTCTAACTACCACAGAAATACCAGAAACAATTCCTGTTTCCACTACTACAGACTGGCAGGCAGCTTTCGGTTTCTCTTCCAAAACTAAAGACCTACAGGATGATGATCTGGGTAAGACAGTTTATCCTTATCATGAGCATCATTTAATGTTTATTTATTTAACTTTTAAACAGAGTTACTTATTTTTAGTTTAGATAGACCAAGATTAAGCCTTAGCTGCTGAGCTAAATTCTGTTATCTGCATACATACATTTCTTAAATTAATTTTCTTGTGTTTAATATTTAGGTTTTGATCCTTGGGATGAATCTTCAAAGGCTCTCGCTGACTTAATGGAAAAGGAAAGTGGACCACAAATAATGCATCACTCTCATCAACAGTTGTCACCTCGCCAGTTAGGTCACCCGTCACACCACAACCATATGAATCCACTGTTACAACCCAGTATATCCAGTATTCCACCAGGATTCTCCCCAAGTTATCTCAACCATCAACAGACCCCTATACAACAACAACAACAGCAACAACAACACATGCTTCGGCCAGGTACACTAATTAATGCCAATAACTCTATTTAACTAGATCAACTTACGGTCAAAGTTAAAAAAAATTCTTTACAGTTGCTTAAATAAATACTTAGTACTATGTAACATCAGCTGATTAAAGCATGTTGTAATGGTTTCTGGTTATTCATTTCAAGCTGGGCTGCCAAGAATATTATCCCAATCTTTATAACCCTTAAAACTGAATTATGTTGAATGGTTAGTATCATTAAAATATAATTATCATTTATGTTGATTTTATCAGATATTTCAGGAAGTCGTATGATGGGCCTGATGAATTTTCCCCACACAAATTTCTCTGCACCAGGACACAATAATTTCCAGGATAGGTTGACAGATAAACCTCTTCACAAAGACCCTCTACACAATCATATGCAGGTAGTTACATGATTTTATATTTGTTTGTAACGATATTAAATCACTTGTGGAGGCAAGCAAATTTTTCTCTCTTCATTTGTTCAATATGTATTCTACTATTATGTAAAAACAAATTTACTTATATCTATTAATATGCTTTTCAGAAGGGGCATAGAGGCAGTGTCATTTTGTATTTATTTTATATTTTAGTTTTATTATAAACAAAATGTCTTAATTCTGTAGACTATGTTAAATCATGAACCATGTGTAAAAGTGAAGTATGTCCCTTGAAGAAATATATATATTCAATGCAGTTTGTTTAGCTTTTGTTCTGTGAAGGTAAAATGGGAGCTAAATGCCATGTCTTTGTATGTAGCAGCACGATCCATTCAATATGAAGGACTGGCAGGATGGTTTGCGTGCTCTTCTACCAAACATCAACATTAGCTTTGGTGCCTCGCCTCCTCCAAGCTCAGCACTACCCACAGCTCAGACCACTCAGAATCAACAACAAAGCCAAACACAAAAAAGTAGGTCAATGTTCTCAGTAATAAGTAAAATGTTGCCATATCAGAGAAGGTATACAGTATCCTAACTTAAGCATGGATAACTATTTGTTCTGTTTGTCAAATTTCTCCTCCTACAATCTTTTTTATTGTTGCTATTACTAAAACATGAACAGAGAGAAGTTATCCATACTCAAGTTCTTGCTCTTTGCCCATCATGACTGTTTAATGATATTAACAGGAGGAAAAGAGAAGCAGAAAATAACTTCCTCTCCAGTACTGACATTACTGTGTATATTTTACATTCTTTCCCTTTTTGTGTTCAGTTGACCAACTTACGTGATTATGTGCTTGCTTTGTTTCGTAGACAGTCTTCTTCTTATTTTGTTCTCTGCTTTTCTACTCTATGGACAGTTTGATGTATAGACTGTTTAAAATATACACTTTTGACCCCCTCTATAACAACAATCTAAAATTATTTTTGTTCATTAAACAGCGATTTGATCAGAATCCTCCAGCAGCCTCTTGTTTAGAGGTTAATCAGTACTATATGAAATCGGCTACAGTATATTACCTGTCTGACGCTTAACAAAATGTATACCCTGTGTTTATTGAGTAAATACCCAATTGTAGAGGAAACACGGTACTTTGATAAAAATACTGCTGATCTCAGCTCTTTATCGGACTGTAAACCTGTTGTATACATGGGTGTATGGAAAGAAAACAAAATCATTATATAGAACACTGCTGGCCAATTATAAAAACGTTTATTATTTATGACAGTATTTCCTTGTGATGAAGTACACTGTTTTTTGTGAATTCCTAGTGTAAAGTAAGTCGAAACTGAGAGCTTCTCTCTCCATTTTTGTTAAATGGCAGATTGGTCTTGTGGTAATGCACAACAGAAATTTGACTCGTGGATGGCCACTGATCCCGCGATAGTAACTTCAGGCAGTATTCCAGATAGTGAGTAGTGTGATAAGAGTGTCATCCTAATCTACGAGTCTTACCTTATGTTTTAATTTCCCTTTTCACCCCTCTTCTGTTTGTCATATACATTCTCGTCTTTTGTTTTATTCCCTGTATTGTTTGTTCTATTGTTGTGTGTTCATGAAATTGTAATGAAATTGTTCTTGTTTCTTTGTACTTGTGTTTTGTTATTTTGTTTGTTGATTGCGTGAAAGCCTTAAATAAGTTTATGTACCACTGCAAACAAGCTAACACTATTTGTTGTGTGGTGTGCTTGTCTTGTCATGTATTTTGGGGGCAAATGTCAGCAGGAGGCCTCAGAATTAGCATCTTAATCTTTGAACATACAACCAAGACACAACTGGATCTGACAAACTTTGTGTTAAAAAATAACTCTGCACTATTTATGGTTTTGATACCAACGAATTAGTAAAATTGATACATGTATTAAGACAGAAAATAAATACAATGTAGATATTTAAATTGAATAGAATTTAATATTGAGAAAAGTAATTTAATCTCAATTGAAAAAATAAAGAAATAAAAAGGGAATCAGGCAGGAGTTATTCAAGTTCTGTTTTTTTTTCTTTATTTTAATTTCTTATTTTTTGTATAACAGAAATCCGATAACAAAGTGTGAACTGCGCAATTTTGAAGGCATGCCCTGAATAGGACACGTCAAATAGAAAAGAAGTATTCTATGTTGACTGTCTATTTTGAGGTATTCTATGTGGAATTCTTGGGTTAACAGTGTGATTGTTTTTGTTGTTTCAGAAAGTCCGCCATACTGGCTGAAATCCTTAAATCATCTGACTGATTATGAAGCTCCATCAAATAACCACAGACTTCCATTTGTGCAACAGTTTCCCTTCGGAGGTGAGTTCATCCATTGTGTTGATGTATGTTACTACTTTATCGATTGCTCATGTATTTCTATAAAGGCCTTCAAAAAGGGCTTTCCGTTGCTCTAGGTCTCTCCCAGGTAAAGTGTGGAATGCAGTGATAACACTTTTGTTATTATTCCCTGCTGACACTCGCTCTATCTAGTTTGGCAGATTAAATAGAGGAGTCCAGTGTATGTTGTTCTACTGCAAACATAGATACCTGTATACTGCTGGATCTAGAAATTTGATCAGAATTATACGGTACATTTAAAAGTAGATTTCGTGAAGGAGCATTCAGTCTGTTCTAATTATAGCCATGCTCCCAGCTGTCGATCATAAAAATTGTGATGCTTGAGCAAAGAACTGAATCATATTTATGCTGTTCCGTTGCACAAAATAGTTCCCCTGCTATTAAAGTAGACTGACAGATAAAGATTAAGACTATACGGCTTGGCAGATCTATAAGAAAACTTACTATTAATAGAGTAGCAAACTCATCTAATTTAAAGGCAGGTGGTTGGAGGGAGCTTCATGTTGCCCTGGTGCTCTCCGAGCTAAAGGGGAACAGGAAGATGATTTGTTTGTGTTGTCTGTATTACGTCCTGTATTTTTCCTACCTTTGTTTTTTGCCAGTGGTGTCGAAGCTTCACATCCCTTGGTTTATACTTTTAACCATTCACCCAATCAATATTTATGGTATTAAAACTTCACTGTGTAATATACTCTATCCAAGGGCTTAGGCAGACCCCCGTCCAAATGGACACCCTGAAGTGAACAATTGCCTCATTTGGACACTCTGTTTGGAGAACTTTAACATGTAAGAGATAGGAAAACTGTCTAAATTGGACACCCAGTTATTTGAAAAGTGAAGCAAAATGACCATTTTGGACACCATACTTTTGATTTCTGGCTAAGCCCCAGACTCTATCTGATTAAAGTTAATGTTATTTTCAATCAATTGATTCTTGAATGAATATCTGAATAAATGGGCTTTATCTGTTTAAAAAAATATATAAGTATATTACATGTAAAAAAAATTTTTGAATGTGGTTCCTTGTTTTGTAATCTGAGAAACATTACCATTTACACTACGGCTTAAAGATGCATTTCTATTTTCTCTTTGTAAACGAAAACACTGGTATAGTCTTTTGTTAAAATGTAATTCAGGTCCTTTTTTGGTGAAGCCCTATGCCCATAGCTATATGTATGTATTACGGCCTGTGATTGTCCTGTCTTGTCTTTGTTAACAGTGCTGTTGAGGGTGGTTTCCTTCACCCATTGGGCTGGCACGCCGTCAAGTGAGTGAAATAACCTTAAGTACGACGTAAAACCCCAATCAAGCAATTGAACGGTTGTGTTAGTGCTAGCTGGTTACTGTAAGAAAATATTGCCAGCATATAACTGAAATACCCTTGAGCATGGCGAATCATTCCATATCTTATGATGATGACTTTATTTGTTTGTTAGGTCCTACTTGGCCACCACAGACAAGTAACCCTCCTCCAGGCTTCCAGAACCTCAGACCCCCAACACAACCTACAGACTCCCACACAATTGCAGCTGAAAGTAAGATCATACTCTTTTAAAGGATTTTAACAAATATATTTATATAACCTGGTGGGCCCGCGGCCGTGGCTTAGTGGTTAGCGAGTGCGCTTTCGGAGCCTACTTCGATGTACCGTTCATGGGATCGAG
>JAQQZZ010096651.1:0-16972 GCA_030265115.1 Mopalia vespertina | reverse complement strand
CTTTTATACTCAGAGGGTAGAAGATTTAAGATTGCTTCTTTAAACGGTATTAAACGTGCCACAATATTTAACTTATATGACACAGCTCAAAAGATTAAAGAAACGACTCACACCACCACTGACAACAAATAAGATGTTTGTTTGTGTGTTTGTTTGTTTGATTATTGTTTAATGTCGTACTCAAGTGTATTTCACTTATATGACGACAGATTGTCCACTTCACACTGTTCCTTGTCTCATTACGGTGAAAACTGGGAGGAAACCTCATAAAAACCACCCCCGCAATTGCCGGAGCCACATTGTGTGACTCACTTGTATACATGATGGTCGACAGACGGACTCGATCCCGTGAACAGTAAATTGGAGTAGGATTATTAAGTGCACACGCTGCCACGGCTGCAGGCCCAAACAAAGATGAGACAGGACAATCACAAGACTCAATACAAAGACATTTGCTTCCTGTTGCCACTTAGTTCCAAGAGCACCAGGGCAACATGAAGCTCCCTCCCAATTGCCTATGAAGAATAAAGACAAGCAAGGACACAAAACATTGTAGGTTAAGGTTTAGACAAATATTTTAAATGTACAATGTAGAAGCAGCAAGCAGGTCTCGTTTGTCAGAGAAAACTAGGATAAAGGCAGCTACAGGTCAGTTAACTAACAACCCTATTCCCAAGTGCATAAACAAAACTACGATGGACTTCTAAAATTTACACCTCTGAGATTCTTAGGATATAAGTTGTCGGGAATATTTTAGAACTAAATAAAGATAAAAAGTGGCTTAATTTATTGCGGTACAAACTGGATTGTTTCCCCTTGTTTGTATTTAATACAACTGAATAAGCAAAAGTAATCATTGGGGTCCTTGAACAGTATTCAAAATGTACTAACCTGTATCACAGCTATTTCATAAACATTTTCTCCAGCTACTTCCTCAGACAACACTTCACTCCTGTCAATATTTACAAACAAAATTGTGAGAAAATCAATTATAAAATATATTCATTAAATTAGGAAGAGACTGATATCCTGTCGAGTTATAATTCAAGAACACACTTCCATTCTTTGCTTTGAGTTATCCCAAGTGAATTCATCCAATGTCTAAATGACTCCTGCCTGGTATAACTGTAGTTTTATTGTCTTTTTGATTATAATGGATTTTTTATAATTATGACTTTTTTAAAATGTGATCATATGTGTGGATGTGACCTACTTACACTATTAATGTATCTGAGGGTTGTATCGTACTCAGATCACTGTTTCTGCCCAGGAATTTGTGGATCCGTCCTTTGTAAGCTTCAAATATTCTGATCTGGGGACAAAAAATCACAATGATGGTAATACACAATGGGTATAATTATCTACTTTGATCACCATTGATATCCATCACAAGGACAATTCCAGCTGTACTGAGTTTGTTTGTTTGTTTGATTGATTGGGGTTAACGTTGTACTCAAGGGTATTTAACTTATATGACGACGGATTGTCCACTTCACACTGTTCCGTGGCTAATTACGGTGGAAAACCGTAAAAACCAACCCTGTGATTGCCATAGCCACATCGTGTGACTCACTCATATACCTGATGGTCGACAGACGGACTTGATCCCGTGAACAGTAAATTGGAGTAGGATTAGGAAGCACACACGCTACCACTAATCCACAGCCACGGGCCCTCTTACCAAAGCACCCCACAAAGTCACAGTATATGGAAACCCAGCTTCACCTTCTAAGTAAGGAAACCCTGCCCAACCTTGACACAAACTAGTCATTATTCTTACACTACAGGCGGAGTGTCAAGCATGAAGAGGAAATGCCTCCTTTTGTTTTTTGTTATTTTTTTGGAAAATTTGGGATATTGGGCATCCCTTGATCACAAATATCAAATGGCTATCAATAGCATCCTTTCATACCAGATGTCTATAGTGTAGAATTTCTCGCAGTTGTTTAACACACTCTCCGGATTCTCGACTTATGAAAGCCTCGTCTGTCGTCATCCAAACAAAGTCCCGTCTGGTCATCTGTAATACTCTACTGTTGAAATTGGACGGAAAAAATGACTGGTCTTCACTGAAAAAAAATCATTAAAATTTGCACGTTTTTTTTTACTGTGTCAATTTGTATTGCCAAATTAGTATAAACAGATTGGATTTTTCTGTTTGCAGTGGTAAATGTTTAATGTTAGTTTATGTCACTGCTCACAACTGTAATTTATGGATCACACAATGGCTGTCAAGTCACCACCCATACAGTACATACCAAACAGAGAAACCTCATTGCTGTAGACCCTCATGCTAAGGGCCAGGTGAAGATGTGTTTGTTTGTTTGATTGGGGTCGTACTCAAGGGTATTTCACTTATATCATGAGGAATTGTCCACTTGACACAGTTTCTTGCCTAATTACGATGGAAAACCAGGAAGAAACCTCATAAAAAACCACCCCTGTGATTGTCTGAGCCACATCGTGTGACTCACTCATATACCTGATGCTCGACAGACGGACTCAATCCTGTGAACGGTACATCGCAGTAGGATTAGTAACCACATTGGCCAACCACCAAGCCACAGCCGCGGGCTGCCAGGTGAAGACTTAAGCAAGCTCATCAGTGCTCTAACAACTGAATGTGCCTTATAGTGCTTTGAATTATAAGTCGCTAAATATATGATGGCAGTGTATTTAAACAGCAAATAGCCGCACTACCAGAACCATTGAATAAGAAGTGCTTTGCTGTGTTAGAAAATTAATGTTCCTCCTGTGCCAAGTAAAGGCAGACTGTCTGAGCTTTGAATCTACTGTCATCTCTGCAACTGAAGAACACAGAACTCCTTTTTACCTCAACGATTGGATTTTGATCCCATTACAAGTAGATTACACATATCCCTTTACCGAAAAAGACCAATAATTAAACAAGAAAAAGCAGTAGGACTTACCTTGCTGGATGTTTAGTCATTTTAAAGCACTGAGCTATGATATCCGCTGCGCGTCCAGAGCCCTGTATAACAACCACAGGGGTTTTACGGCTGATTGACTCCCATACCGTCTTCAGTGTATTCTGGCCCCCTTCAAGCACTAACAACACTACAGGAACATTCACACCTGTTGAAATATCATATAATTAATTTAGAGCTTCCACAAAAAACAAACATTACTTCCTTCTTGCAGCTTGTGTAATTTCCAACATGGCGAAGTTTCATTAAAACTGATTTTGATGCTGAATTTAAAATCTACACTAAGTAAACCACTTTTCACTTGTGTAAAATGCCAAAGCTAATATAGAACATTTCCCAGAATTGGGTATTCATCACTCACCACTGTGACCAGAATGTCATTAATGCCGGTGACATTTTTGTGATTTGGTTGGCTCGCGTCTATTTAAAGTTTGATTGGGATTTTATGTCATACTAATAACAGCCACTTCATGCGCCAGCCTAGCACCAAACATGTGCGAGAAATCCCCCATTTTCATAGCAACTAATTTACAAAAAAAAAAATGCAATCGTATGACTTTATATCTGGTACAATAAAAAAAGGGTGCAAAAGAAGTGGGGCTGTATTTTTTCTTCAAAATATTCATTTTAAGATTTTTTTTCTGTTTTAAGTGAATAAATACAGCACAATGATATAAACTAGGATGGATGGATAGCTCACTCTGTTCCTGGGCCACTCCAGTCTCAATCCTATTGCTGATATAATCCTCTAGTGCTGAACGAAACTCTATCTCCTGACCGTACTTCACCTCTGTCCCATTATCCAGCAGTAAGAAATGTGTGTGATTGTGATCAAGGGAGGCTAGCCTCCCCCTCTCTTTGACATCCTCCACATTGTATATGGCCGGGAATAAACCTCGATCCTATAATACCACAAACAAATTTGTTAATAATTTGTTTACTAATCAATCTTAGAGGTGAACTCCAAAGTTCTACACATGGTCCATAACCAAGTCACCCAGCAGTTGTCCAAATAGAAATTACATGTCTTCCAGGCTAGAAATATTCTTGTTGTTTCAATAATTACACACACATTTTGAGAAGTAGCGTTTGTAAAACAACTATGTTGACAAAATGTGTCTATCCAATTTTTATGAATCAACAATACAAAACAGACACAAGAAGCAAGAAAAACTTGAAGGAAACCACTCACAATGTCACCGCGAACAGTTACAGGTTAATATCAAGTAGAGGAATGAATAATCATGCAACAAGACAAAGTGGGGAAAAACAACAGATTGCCTTTGTGTTGCCCCTTAGCTCTGAGAGCACCAGGGCAACTGGATGCTTTCTCCAACTGCTATAATATTCTGTCACATATGCAGAGCTCAACAGTGAATACATACCCCTTCTCCATCTAAGGCGTCTTTGTTAGCTATGACACCCCAGGTGACAATCCCAAGAGCCACTAGTTTGGCCTGTTCAGCTGTGTCTGATGTGAGGAGGTAGTCTCTCACAGCCTCACCCACACATTTCATTACACCTGCATTTGTACCTCCTGTGATAATCCAGGCTCCTAAAAATAAACATACACAGCTAGAATTCAGCCATCCTCAATTCAAAACAATCCATGATGCTTGTTCAGGAAAATGTATAAAAAAAATAAATATAGACTCGTTTTGATTTAAAAAATTTATTCAGTCTTCCCATGTAATAATTATATGTGGCGACAGTCCATCCAGACTATGTGTGCCTATTGAGAGGTTGTGACCTTACCGGTACTTGTGGCAGCATGAATAATGCCTCGTTGAAACAATGTTTCCACTCGAGGTCTGAGGTGGAGTTGTTTAGCTCCTCCTGTCACTGATATAAGCAGGGTAGGTTTTGGTAAGAGCCAGAAGTCTGTTAGTATTGTCCATACTTTGTCTAGATTGGTGGCAGGATGCAGGCGCAGGTACTGTTTTAATAAAATAATACCAGTGAAAAATATGTTGTTTTCTTTTAAAATGAAATAAATACAGTTGACGTTATAAAACAAGTTAAAAAGTCAAATCAATGATGGATCAATTCACCCAAACTTTTGTATCGGACTTGTAGAATTAAACTTACATAAGGAGCATTATATCGACAAGACACTGGTTTTCAGCTAAATAAACAAAGAAATAAAAATACCGGTGAATCTTTGGATTCATTTCCAAATCCCTGAAAACAAATCTCTCCAAATGAATCACATGGTATTTTCTCTGTATGATCATGTGTGTGCCAGAACTCCTTCTCAGAATTCAAATCAATAGGTAAATTCTTCTCTTCGTGCCACTTCATGGTACGACCACACTTACAGTTCGTTCTGAAAAGAAAAAGGCATTTCTGATGTAAAAAATAGCATTTCATATTAAATATCAATTCATTATTATTAAAATACATACATGAAACTGAACCATTGGGAATGTTCCCCTCTCAACACAGCTCATTAATCTGGGATTGATTTCACAGCTAAGCTTTTGTCAAGTTTTATTTGGCTGAAAACCTCGTAAAAACCTCTGCCATGATTGCCGGAACCACATCCTGTGACTCACTCATATACTTGATGGTCGACAGGCTGACTCAATCCTGTGAATGGTAAATCGAAGTAGGATTAGTAAGCGCACATTCTACCACTAAGTCACAGCAGCAGGCCCACACCTGTTTTATATCGCTCACTTAAAGTCTTACTAGATTTGTTTGTTTGCTTGTTTGTTTGATTGGGGTTTAACATCGTACTCAAGGGTATTTCACTTATATGACGATGGATTATCCACTTCACACTGTTCCTTGTCTAATTCAGTGGAAAACCAAGAAAAAACCTTGTAAAAACCAGTGCCGTGAATGCCGGGGCCACATTGTTTGACCTGATGGCCAAGAGATGGACTCGATCCCATGAATGGTACAAAGAAGTAGGATTATTTAGCGCTCATACTAACCACTAAGCCACGCCTGCGGAGTCTTACTAGACACCACCGGCTCACCGTGGGCACAAATATTTGTAAGCCCTCTAATTTACAATAAAACATTAACTAATGATAAAACTAAATAGACATTTTGATAAGACATTCCGCTTTTTGTTGGAAGTTGATATTTAATTCTAATAATCAACGATCAAAACTATATGCCCCCTGATATATGTCTTATTATTCTCAATACCTCTACTGACATCAACTTTGCTGATCCTAAAATACAAAATCTATTCTTATCCCTACTTTATTGACAATTAAGTAAATTTAAAGCAGTATTTAAAGTTATTTCATGGCACTGACTACTGACGAAGACTTTACAAACAAATCTGATTGTTTGATTGGTCATTTTTTGGATATCATGAGTGACGTGGGAACTGTCACTCATGTAATCAAAAACCTCCAACATTTATCTTCTTTTGTACTGGAATCAATAATGGCTTAAGGGACATAAAACTCGTCAAAAGCTTAGATGTCTGCAGTTTAGGTTTTGTCTTCGTATAAGGATAACCAAAGAGGCCTTTGTCATGCATTAGCCCTTGAACAGTGTCAGCTCTATCAGCTGCAATATGGAGCTGTCGTGACTGGGTTAATAGCTCTTGTGAAAGCCCAGGTGTTGAGTGGTAAAGATTGGTATATTGTTGATTCGGCTTACCCTTCTGTCCTGACTGATGACTTCACATAGTGGTTACATTCACACTGTGAAATAAACTGGGTGACATAATCAGCCAGCTCTTTCTGAAACACAGAAATGTATTCAATGGATAAAAATGTACATAGTAACTGAAATGAAAAGATTTCCACCAATGGGTCATCATCAGAAGGAATGTTAGGTCTTATACAATAATAAAACCAGTTTCACAAGCTAAAGAATTCTTAGATTTGTGACCTTCACCTGATCAAATAATTTAGGGCAATTAAACCACAAGTAACTTTTCTTTTATAAAATCCTGAAACAAAATATAAACTAAATCGCTTAATGTTTCACTTAAAACATTTCGGTTTAGAGGCTATTTCTTTAAGGTCTTGCTGAACCCCTTGGTCAATTTTCAGAACACTGTTGTATTTAGTCCCTTATGTAGAAGAATATAAATCTGTACCATATATATGTATATATTTTTGGAAAGCTTGAATACTCGGGATTACATATATGTGAATGTGGTGAAAATTAAATTATTATTTTTAAAATTATTGCAAAATGAGTAAATGTCAACAGAAAAAATAGACTGCATTTTTCATGGTTTATTTCTCGAAGTGCAATAGCGATAGGAATCAATAAATTAGTTGAGCGAGTAGAATAATCCTTGAACTAGTAAACGGTGCCTCATTTGTTTTTTAAATGTTTTTCGAACGATTCCGGTGCTTTTTTGGTCTATCTCACCTTGGAAAGTCTTATAAAATGTAATATACAACTTTCAGAAAACATTAAAACCTATTCTCGATGTCTCGGCCTGGTCATCATCATGGTGATTGTTTCTGTGTAAACCTATTCTCCATGTCTCGGCCTGGTCATCATCATGGTGATTGTTTCTGTGTAAACCTATTCTCGATGTATCGGCCTGGTCATCATCATGGAGATTGTTTCTGTGTAAACCTATTCTCGATGTCTCGGCCTGGTCATCATCATGGTGATTGTTTCTGTGTAAACCTATTCTCGATGTCTCGGCCTGGTCATCATCATGGTGATTGGTTCTGTGTAAACCTATTCTCGATGTCTCGGCCTGGTCATCATCATGGTGATTGTTTCTGTGTAAACCTATTATCGATGTCTCGGCCTGGTCATCATCATGGTGATTGTTTCTGTGTAAATCTATTTTCGATGTCTCGGCCTGGTCATCATCATGGTGATTGTTTGACACTATGTCAGGGTAAATTAATTTACGGAACTGCGGAAGGGACATGGCAAAATAAAAAATATAAGCCGGCCTCTCAACCAAAAAATTTCTTACTAAAATATGTTAACTCGGGGGAAAATATTTTACCCCGTGTTAGCCAGCCAATGAGACAACTTCTTTCAGAAAAGGTGTCGAATGATTGGCTATAACCAGGACACTATCTCGGGGTTAATTAATTTACCCCGTGTTACATTTTTAAGATTAATGTCCGTTCCACGGTTCGGTACTTTTGAAATATGTTATTTATTATTATATTTTTTAATAGTTTAAATTGAATTGAATTGGGTTATCTCTGACGGATGATTATATTAATAACACATATATTGAAAAAGAGGACTTCAAGATTCTGAGTATTATGTTATATTATAATTCATTTCTTTTAAAATGGCATAAATACACAAAAACGTCAAATATTTTTTAAAAATTGTTTAGAACTCTTAAATTCAAGTTAGTTTTTGCGCAATTGATAAAATTATATTTAACAAACAAAAATCCGACCTTAAAAAAAAATCTAAATGGTGATTTTTTAGATTATGGCTTAAAGATTGTGTCTGCCAAATTCAAAGTCAAAGACTTAGTGCAAATAGTATTCTAGAAATAAACGATTCAAACGTTAAAAATCAAGAAATGACAGTGGAGAAAACAGCCTAAACGTGTGTAAATGATTGAACACCCGATTGTTTTAGGATTACTCCCAATAAATCTAATTAACAACATCTGTTTTTAATTGAATGAAAAGGCGAAATAGAGTTTTATCTAGTGCAATCATTGCTTGCATCTATAATTTTAAAAAAATGTGTTTAAATGGCAGTTTAAACTGTGAAATTTTAGTGACGTCGGTATCATTAAATTCGTTCACACCTTTGTTAATGGCTATCAGTAGGAGTCCTACTGGGGGGCAAATATAGTTTGTGTAAATGTGTAATCTAACACTCGGACTGAATACATATATCTGAGTGATTACTGTTGTCCTATATCGAGAGCGTTTAAAATCCACTTTTGGGAATGTACGTATTGGAGATTTAATCGAATAATTGTGAGCTGAACACATTCCATCAATATAAATGCCAATTTCATCGGCATGTCGCAGAATGAATCATTTTAAGAGCGTGGTTGGCTAAATACAGAAATATATTTTGGGGGTAAGAAAATAAGTATTATGATATTCATTTTGTAAGGCTGCCGCTATCATTGTAAAGGGGGAACACTCATTTGACAGTGTTAAGTTAATTTTTTAAAGTATATTTTGCTTGTAAGAAGAAAAAAAGAACTCGGCTTGTGAAAACGTTTGTTCTCGAAGTCTATTGTTCGATTCAAATACACACCCCCTACGGACATGTACTTGATCTGTTGGCCTTTGCTAATTGGGTTGTAGTAATATGGTACATGTATGTTGTCAGTTCAGGTGAGAAAATCGCCTTAATTCCTTCCACATGCCGATACACATAATCTTTGAGGCACGCATTTTACAATTTAAATCTAAAAAACACATACTAAAATACCTAGTTTTTTGGTCAAACTTTTTGCATTATCAAGATTATGAACAGAAGATTTCAGAAGGGTAACAAAAACAAAAGTCAAAATCTTACGCCTGACCAGTGGTAGAGTCCTTAACTATGGTGGAAACATTTTGAGAATCGAAATATAGGCCTATAGCCTACTGTATGTTCTATTTCTCTCAAGTCAAAATATATCGCATTTGCGTACTTCGTACGTTTGAAATGACTTAAACAGTTTTATGAGTTTCGCTTTTAATGTTTACAGCTTCATTAGGCCAATATCTATAATGTTTGTATTGAGCTCTATGGATACAGGTAAACGGTATCACGTCTAAACGTCCCCTTGTCAAAACGTCCCCTTGTCCCCTAATATATATAAGCCTATATACTGACTGGGGACGATGACATGCTGAGATTACCTGCTAACCCATGCTGGGTAACATGCTGTTATTTGGTAACAGCAGTTATTATTTGCTGATCTAATATATGACCTGTACAAGTATAGCCACTAAATATGTAAGTGATTTAAAGCGGTCGCTGCATTGTATAAAATTTATTTAGCAAGATATAGATCATATATACTGTAATTAGTTCGGTCATGTTTCGTCGAGTATATACCTCTATATTATATACAGTTAATTCACGCTTTATTGGTTTATGATGAACTTTTCATAAATCCTTCGTCTGCGATATTTCTCTTAGAAGAGTAGAGGCTGTCATGGACCCTGTCTTGTATAGGCTTTGCCAGCCTAAATCAATCTTGCCCGAATCTCTCTCACGGCTTTCATCTGCGTTCGCTTCAGTTTGGACCAAACGATAAAACTGTAAGTTTGGGCGTGTGGACATCAAATTCAGGCGAGTATGCCATCCCTCCACGTCATTGTTGGTACGGATGGCTCTCCCGAAAACCCTCCAATCCGCAACTTTTTAATACGGAATACGATTTACTTTCAACATGCGTATGAGGCGAGTTGAACAGCGACTGTTTTTCATCGAGATTATATTTTTTGTTTTGTTAAGTCACTACTAGTTATTACCATTTGACACTAACCGTTGTACTTTGAGTCTTGATATCAAATAGTGTGAGTGATTGGGAGCGAAAAGTCTCGGAAAACCCAGAAAAGATGGTGCCTTAACAGCGCGTGACTGACCAATGGGAAGGGTGGATTCAGGTGACCTTGATGAGCGCTCATTACATCCGGGCATTTGAGCTAGCATTTGCTATTACGTCACAAGGAAGGGTTGTTACTTTTCATGTAGTGGGAAGCGGATGGGTAACAGCGCACGACTGACTGAGGAAGGGTTGACACTAGGGCTGTCATCGGTTGGTGTGGGTGTCTTCCCGTTATACGGAGAATGGGTGTCTTGAGCCGGCGGTTTAAATAAGAAGGGATTTAATTAATTCTATACCTGACAATGGCGGGGTATGGACAGTGTCAATGACCGAGCTGGATATCAGTCATGTTATGCAATGACTTTGACGTTGAGAAAATGTGCCACCACGTCAATATTTCATGTAAATGGGTCTCCTAGTGTCCTAAAGGGAACGTAACAACGACATCGACTATTTATCTCCCTTGAAAATGCAAGTACAGATGGCGCTGCGCTGTGAACATCCGGGCATTTGAGGTAGCCTTTGTTATAACATCATGAAGAAGGGTTGTTACTTATCCTGTCGTGGAAAGCGGAAGGATCACAGCGCACGATTAAAAAAGAGAGGGTTGACCCTAAGGCTGTCGTGGGGTGATGTGGGGTCTTCCCGTAATGCTTTGCGCGCCATTGTGGGGAAATGTACCTCATTTGGGCTAGCATTTGCTATTACATCATATGTAAGGGATGTTACTTATGTAGTAGGAAACGGATGTGTAACAGCGGACGACTGACTAAGGAAGAGTTGACCATAGGGCTGTAATGGGGTGGTGTTGGTGTCTTCCCGTGATGCTTTGCGCGCCGTTGTGGGGGAAATCTAGGTCATTTGGGCTAGCATTTGCTATTACATCATAAGGAAGGCTTGTTACTTATCATATAGTGGAAAGCAGATTGGTAACAGCGCACGACTGACTGAGGGAGGGTTGACCCTAGGGCTGTCATGGGTGGTGTGTGTGTTTTCCTGTGATGCTTTGCGCGCGGTGGACTCTCGCGAGAGTTGCCTAGACGTGACGAAATTTGACATAGGGTGCTGTGGGTCACAACGACATCAGGAGTGATCTCCCTTAGCTACACGTCACCAACATGGCGGATACACCGTTGTGCAGCATTTATGCTGTCATGGGGTGGTGTGGGTGTCTTCTCGTGATGCTTTGCGCGCTGTGGATTCTCGAGAAAGTTGACTAGATGTGACGAGATTAGACATGGGGTGCTGTGAGGTCACAACATTGACGGCAGGAGTGATCTCCCTTAGCTACACATCAGACCAATCAGCGAAGACGAAGGTGTGATATGGACCAATTAGCGAAGACCGATGTGTGAGATGGACCAATCAGCGAAGCCCGAGGTGTGAGATGGACCGATCAGCGTGGACACGGAGTAGCATGTGACAGGCTGTCACTTTCGGACAAGGGCCCTCGTCTCTGTCACAGTCACGCTGCCGCAACAGAAGGTCGTGACGTCGTGGCACAGACCCATCTATAATTTTTACCCATCCCCTTCCCACTACATGATAAGTAACAACCTTTCCTTGTGATTTAATAGCAAATGCTAGCTCAAATGCCCGGATGTAATGAGCGCTCATCAAGGTCACCAGAATCCAGCGTACCCATTGGTCAGTCACGCACCATTTTTTCTGTGTTTATTTAAAGGGTTCGCGGCTATTCGGTTTGTCAGTTTTGCGTCTTGTTAGTTTTGTGACTTGTTTCTTGTCAGTCTTGCGTCTTGTTAGTTTTGTAAATTAATTCTTGTCAGTCTTGCGTCTTGTTTGTTTTGGGACTTGTTTCTTGTCAGTCTTGCATCTTGTTAGTTTTGTGACTTTATTGTTTCTTGTCAGTCTTGCGTCTTATTTTTTTTTTTTGATTTATTGATTGATTCTTTATTCACTGAATTTTTTCACAAATTTCACAAATTTCAAAAGAATATTCAGCGGGAATAAAACCCCAAAGGGCTTGTTGTTTCCCAAAAATTGGAATAAATATATTAATATGTAGTATAGAATAAACAATTAGTAATACATTTTAAGAAAGAACATATGTACAATATAAAACATTCCACAGAGCACCTAATAAAAAAATATATAGGAGCATTTATTGATAACTTGCCAATTCTGAAATAAACAACAAATATATTGATGATAAAAACACAAAAAGAAGTTAGTCAAAATCAATTATGTGACAAAAAAACGGATAATGTATAATTCATTGTAAAGAATGTATAAAATAAATACCGAATTAAATACATATTAAGTACGTATTAACAATTAAAAGATTGTCATTTGATAATAATAATAATATATGCTGACAATGCTGTATATTTTGAATGAGAAAATCTCTAAGTTTCTTTTTAAACAGTGATTTAGAAAAAATACATTTTAAATTATTTGGAATTGAATTCTAAAGTTTAGAGCCTTTGATTGCTAAAGTGTAAAATGACATTCTAGAAGAGTAGTGAGACTTAAACAGGTCATAATTTACCTGGCGTGTATTATGATTATGTAATGCTACTTATCTAGTGAAATAGTTTCGAAGTATTTCAGAGAGAAGATTGTTATGTTAATAAAATTGTGTGACTTGTTTCTTGTCAGGCTTGCACCTTGTTAGTTTTGTGACTTGTTTCTTGTCAGTCTTGCGTCTTGTTAGTTTTGCGACTCGTCTTTTGTCCGCCTTGCGTCTTGTTAGTTTTGTGACTTGTTTCTTGTCAGCCTTGCGTTTTGTTGGTTTGTGACTTGTTTCTTGTCAGTCTTGCGTCTTATTAGTTTGTGACTTGTTTCTTGTCAGTCTTGCGTCATGTTAGTTTTGTGACTTGTTTCTTGCCACTCTTGCGTCTTGTTAGTTTTGTGACTTGTTTCTTGTCAGTCTTGCGCCTTGTTAGTTTCATGACTTGTTTCTTGTCAGTCTTGTGTCTTATTGGTTTGTGACTTCTTTCTTGTCAGTCTTGCACTTGTTAGTTTTGTGACTTCTTTCTTGTCAGTCTTGCGTTTTGTTGGTTTTGTGACTTGTTTCTTGTCAGTCTTTTGTCTTGTTAGTTTTATGACTTGTTTCTTGGCAGTCTTGCGTCTTGTGTCTTGTTAGTTTTGTGACTTGTTTCTTGTCAGTTTTGCGTCTTGTTGGTTTTGTAAATTGTTTCTTGTCAGTCTTGCGTCTTGTTGGTTTTGTGACGTGTTTCTTGTCAGTCTTGCGTATTATTGATTTTGTGACTTGTTTCTTGTCAGTCTTGTCTTGTTGGTTTTATGATTGTTTATAGTCAGTCTTGCGTCTTGTTGGTTTGGTGACGTGTGTCTTGTCAGTCTTGCGTATTGTTGATTTTGTGACTTGCTTCTTTTCAGTCTTGTGTCTTGTTAGTTTTGTGACTTGCTTCTTGTCAGCCTGGCGTCTTGTTAGTTTTGTGACTTGTTTCTTGTCAGTCTTGCGTCTTGTTAGTTTTATGACTTGTTTCCTGTCAGTCTTGCGTTTCGTTGGTTCTGTGACGTGTTTCTTGTCAGTCTTGCGTATTGTTGATTTTGTGACTTGTTTCTTGTCAGTCTTGTCTTGTTGGTTTTGTAAATTGTTTATTGTCAGTCTTGCGTCTTGTTTGGTTTTGTGACCTGTGTCTTGTCAGTCTTGCGTATTGTTGATTTTGTGACTTGTTTCTTGTCAGTCTTGCGTCTTGTTAGTTTTATGACTTGTTTCTTGTCAGCCTGGCGTCTTGTTAGTTTTGTGACTTGTTTCTTGTCAGTTTTGCGTCTTGTTAGTTTTATGACTTGTTTCCTGTCAGTCTTGCGTCCTGTTGGTTTTGTGACTTGTTTCTTGTCAGTCTTGCGTCTTGTTAGTTTTGTGACTTGTTTCTTGTCAGCCTTGCGTCTTGTTAGTTTTGTGAATTGTTTCTTGTCAGTCTTGGGACTTGTTGGTTTTGTGACATGGTCTTGTCAGTCTTGCGTCTTGTTGGTTAAATGACTTGTTTCTTGCCAGTCTTGCGTCTTGTTAGTTTTATGACTTGTTTCTTGTCAGTCTTGCATCTTGTCAGTCTTGCATATCTTGCCAGTCTTGCATCTTGTCAGTCTTGCGTCTTGTTAGTTTTGTGACTTGTTAGTTTTAGGTCCTGTTAGCTTTTCGTCTTGTACGTTTTGTGTCCGGTTACTTTTGAGCTTTGTAAGTCTTGTGTCTGCTTAGTCTTGCGTTTTGTTAGTTATGCGTCCTTAAACTTTTGTGTCGATCCTGTAAGTTTTGTGTTATGATATAGTTATGCCTTTTCGTAGTCTTGTTCGTTGTAAGATTTGCGTCGTGTAAACTGTTAGTTTTGCTTTAATAGTTGTGCGTATTGTCAGCCATGCGCCTTGTTAATATTACGTCTTGTCAGTTTTGCTTCTTGCTAGTCTTGCGTCTTGTTAGTTTGCGTCGTGCTTGTTAGTATTGTGTGTAAGTAGTTTTGCGCCTAATTAGTCTCGTGCCTTGTTAGTTTTACGCATTATCAGACTTTCGTCTTGTTCTTCTTCAGTGTTGTTTGTATAACGCCGTATTTGTTTTGCGTATTGTCAGGATAAATCCTGTAAGTTTTGTGTCCTGTTAGATTTGCCTCTCGTTTGTCTTGCGTACTGTCAGCCTTGCGTCTTGTAAGTCTTGTGAATTGTTAGTTTTGCTTCTTGTTAGTCTTGCGCCTTGTTAGTTTGCATCGTGCGTGTTAGAATTGTCTGTTAGTAGTTTTGTGTCTTATTAGTCTCGTGCCGTATTAGTTTTGCGTATTGTTAGGATGAGTCCTGTAAGTTTTGCGTCTTGATAGATTTGCCTCTCGTTTGTCTTGCGTACTGTCCGCCTTGTTATACTAGATCTTCCTTTTCCAGATACCAGATTAAGTCTTTCTGATTCACAATGTCTCTGTTTTGTGACGTAAGGTTACATTATTCTTCGTTCTATCCTTTTTTTCAGGTGGTTATGCTAAGAGTTGTTACAATTATTATTACGGTACTTATAGATACTGCAGCTCGTACACAGACTACACGGACTACAGCTATTACACCTATAGTAGCTACAGCTTATATTACCTGACGTAAGTACACACCTGCTCTCACTACAGTAGTTCTGCTGCTTGTAATTTGTCTGACAAATTCATTGTGCCAAAAGAAAAATTATGTCGATTTATTTCTTCTTCCAAAACATGGTGCTTATTACCTAGAAAGAAACTTTGATTTACTTTAAATGTTCGCATGCTTCGATGTCGCAGCAATTTACTCCGGGTTGCTACGATTTTCCGAATGATTGTTTCGGAACAATATACTGAACAAATAAATACATTCTATTATAGGGGCGGAACCATTGCTGGTATCGTGATAGGGTGTATTGTATTCATTGGTGTTGTGATTAGCCTGATTGTGGTATGTTGCATCAAGGCAGCCAGTTCCTCCAGGAGAGCTACAGGCACGGTTATACAACCCGTTCAACCTGCCATTGCTATGACTACTACAAGTAAGTGTCGTCTATATAGTTTGTACATTTAACCAACACAAAGGTTCCGGGTAAAACACTCCGAGGAGGCGTGTGTGTTTTCGTTTACATTTGCTCTATACTGTAGGCCTATACATCTACTCTTTGTCTACATACAGTTTTGGGTATACTGTATATAAATAGGGTCGTGTTGCCACCGGTTTAAGAGGGTGATCACATTGGTCTCTGCACGCCTGGTAAATAGGCCTTAGCTAACGAAGTGTCATCGTGTTTAAATATGTTTGAAATTTTCAATCTTTCACAACACTAGTCACGACAACTGAGGTCGCATTTGATTTAAACCGGAAGCGGTCTTACCTCCATGCCTTACGTACAGCCCGCTTGGTCATAAACCTAGTGCCAATGACGTAGAAGAAAAACTAGACCCACCACACAGCTCAATCTGGCGGCACAAGCTGGCTTTACTTCCGGTAGGGGCAAGACGACAATGTTGAGCATGACGTTTATAACAAAGTGATAGGTTTTTTCGATGCTAAGTTTAGTAGTTGACGTTTTTGAACTACAACTTAAAAAATTTTTGTCGTAAACATCGATAAAATACTTCGTATTATTCCATCAAATGTCAAAATATTAAATATTTATTATTATTATATAAAATTTAGTAGCATCTATGGGTAAGTTTAAATTATATATGGGAAGTGCATATTTATTCAGCGTTTTTTTTTTTCTTCTTAAATATTTTAATTAAGTTTCTAAATTAGCGATTAAATTACTACTGATATAACACGCTCTGTTAAAAGGAACATCTTATTTTTAAATTTAACAATAATTAAGTTATATTTAAAACTGTTTCCGAGAAAAAACATTGAATGTTGACAAATATAAGGACGGCCCTGTGTATTGCTAGAGGGATTAGAAAATGTGTTTTTTAACATATCTTTGAGAAAAATATTTGGTGAATTAGATTTTCTTTGAAATTGGTGTCATAATTTTAGACTAGTTCTTTTATTCGTCAACGCTAAATACAAAAATCTGGGATAATTTATGTTTATATTGATGTTATTTATATTTTTTTCAAATTGTTATTTGTGTGTT
>JAQQZZ010096650.1:0-32581 GCA_030265115.1 Mopalia vespertina | reverse complement strand
GTTCACGGGATCGAGTCCGCCTGTCGACCCTCAGGTATATGAGTGAGTCACAAGATGTGGCTCTGGCAATCGCGGGGATGGTTTTTACGAGGTTCCTCCGGGTTTTCCACCGTAATAAGACAAGGAGCAGTGTGAGGTGGACAGTCCGTCGTCATATAAGTGAAATACCCTTGAGTACGACGTTAAACCCAAATCAAACAAACAAACAAACAAACTGTGTAATGTATGGGCCTCCCCTTATATACAATGTAAACTCTTTGTAACATATATTAAACTTCCCCTTTAACTATGGATTTATATAGCAGGACTGGATGCCGGGTGAAGATACCTATCTCCCGTTTTGCTAGTTTATTATCTATACCTTGTATATAATTTGTACTGTTACAATACTACGCACAATAATTATTCTATATATGCCTACCATACCTGTAATCAATGTATGTTAACTGTGTTCGTGTCTGTTTTCGTCATTGTAGAAAGAAGACAGTTGGCTACTTTGTCAATTTCTCTAACATGTATTCAATTTCTGCTTTAAATATGGATTTTAAAATGCACAACTGGAGGCCAGGTAAATATATACTGTGTCCCGTTTTGTTAGTTTATCATCTATACCATGTATAAAAGTTGTACTGATACAGAAATGTTCACACTAGTTATTCTGCACATACATGACATAGTGTTGGACCGTCCGCTGTTACTTTCTTTATAGAAAGGAGACAACTGGTTCCGTTCTAAGGGGCCTACTCTTATGTGCAATGTATAATTTCTGTAACATGTGTTCAACTTTTTGTTTCACTATGGGCTTAAAAATTAAATTGCAGAACTGGTGGCCAGGGGAATATACCTGTGTCCCGTTTTGTTATTTTAATACCTATACCATGTATAAAAGTTGCACTGTTACAGAAATATCCACAATAATTATTCTGTATTGACTTATATATAATGGGAGTCTCGGGAAATTGGCAAGGGAGGTAATTTTAGACTTGCAAGGCGGTCCTCTGACGTCACAGCAATCGCGACAGTGGAGCTTTTAAATGACGTCAAACACATTTTATCATTGTGACGGCACTAAAACGTCTATGAATCCCGAACATTTTGACGTCAGAGGACCGCCTGTAACGCCCCCTTTTTGACATTACGAGACTCCCATTATTACCATACAGCTATTACAAATATTCATGACAATTAAGTATTTTGCTTTAGAAAAAACATAACGTGATATGCAATCTGATTTAAGCTGTACTCGTGTGCTTCAAAACAATTCAAGTCGCAATTTCGGGTTGTTCTGCAAAGTAACACATTTTCTGCTTCAATAAAATAGAATTGCGCACAATGGAAGTGCATAAGCCCGCTGCGTTAGACTTATTATGACAGAACCGATACGCTTTCTTTACCCCACCTTCATAATTAACTTTACTAATTTATTTGACAAATTCGACAAGCTATAAAACATTTTTTGCGGGTCGTTAAGAAGTAAATGTTAACAATATTTTCAAAGTTAGAAAGAGCTGTGTTCATTGCGTATAGAGTTCTACTCAACCTAATTTGCTTTACTAATTTCTTTGACAAATTCGACAAGCTATAAAATATTTTTTGCGGGTCGTTAAGAAATGAATATTAACAATATTTTCAAACTTAGAAAGAGCTGTGTTCCTTTCGTATAGAGCTCTACTGAACTTAATTTATTTTACTAATTTCTTTGACAAATTCGACAAGCTATGAAATATTTTTTAGGGGTCGTTAAGAAATGAATATTAACGATATTTTCAAACTTAGAAAGAGCTGTGTTCATTGCGTATAGAGTTCTACTGAACCTTATTTACTTTACTAATTTCTTTGACAAATTCGACAAGCTATAAAATATTTTTTGGGGGTCGTTAAGAAATGAATATTAGCAATATTTTCAAACTTATAAAGAGCTGTGTTCATTGCGTACAGAGTTCTACTGATTCTAATGGCGTTGCCTTTTAACTATAATGGCGCTGACTTGTTCTAAATTATATGGAAAGTGTAAAAGATGTCAATTCTCCATTGCATTCCCAACAGTAGCACAAAACACAGCTGTGAAAGATCGGTATTCAACACACAGTCACAGAGTCTGAACGAGGTAACCGGAAGTCAAGTAGAAGAGAACGAGGCTTACACGCTCTATATAGGCCATACTATAGCTAAGGCTGTAGTTGACAAAGTATCAGATTTACGTAAGCCGGTACCTCACCTGCGTTATGTACGTGTTTCTTGTATCGCCCGACTTGATAACCACTTCAGAATACCTGCTAATTATACAATACGCGTTTGTCGTCATAACAGCAGTGACATCGTCATAGGGTAATTAGGGTTGACGGTCCTATACGAATGTGTAATTTGTCTTGTTAGCACACAGTTCACTCATGCATCGATTTGGAATAAGTTTACAAATTGACAATGATTAAATTAGTTTTATTTTATATAATTTAAAGGCTGGTTGAAGGTTTATAACATTTCGCAGATGACTCTGTACTGATTGTAGTTTGTGTCTGGTGCGATGACTTAACGTCTGGCAGCCTATTTTGTCGTGAAGTCATTAACACTGTTGGACAGATTCCATAGGACATTCACGGCTTTATGAACTAATTGAAAGTTTTAAAAAAATTTGAAGTTGTTTAACACATGACTGATTGGCTGGCTAGCTGGTTTGTTGGGGATTTGGTTGGTTGGTTGATTGGTTGGTGGATTAATTGATTGATTGATTGACTTATTGCATGGTAGATTGATTTGTGGATTGATCGATTGATTGATTGACTGACTGATTGATTTGTGGATAGATCGATTGATTAGTTGATTGATTGACTGATTGATCGATTGATTGATTGTTTGGTGGATTGATTGATTGGTTGGTTGGTGGATCGATTGATTGATTGATTGATTAATTAATTAATTGATTGATTGGTTGATTGATTGATTGATTGATTGATTGATTGATTGGTCGATCGATCGATTGGTTGATCGATTGGTTGATCGATTGGTTGATTTACTGAATGATTGGTCAATTGGATGGTTGGTTGACTGACAAACTCATTTGACAATTGCAAATTGTAAATTGCAATTTGATGATGAGTCCTTTTAATAAAGTTTTCTGTTCATTTTTATCATAAATATGGATTTTAGACAAGGGAAATGACTCAATAAATTACGCTCCAAATACTTTTATATTCGGCGCACTGCAGCAATTTTATCAGACGAACAATATAGCTAAATTTAGTCACTAAACATCTATGAAGTTTGCAACTATTACATGCGGACACAATTTAGGACGAGGGAGATAGCTCTGTAACTTTAAATCCGAAGCCGCTGTATTGCGACAGGGGTCGAAGAGGCAGCTAAGGTATATATTTGGTCCCAAATTCGTAATTTTACGTGGTCATGTTATTCAGATATCCTATTAACAGCAGTGTATCACACTAACACCCATAAAAGGTCAACATCTCTTCCTATTTAAGTATTAGTCCTTCAAATTTTAATATGGTTAACAATCTAATCACAATGCATCATAATTCCAAATTTGGGGTTTCAGAATTGTTTCGTTCTTCAGCTATAGAGTTAACGGTAAAAAAGAAAAACAGACGGGCAGACGGACGAACATGACGACGACAATACCCCTAACATGCGTTGTTTTAAAAATTAATCTCCCCCCAATTGTTTGGTATAGCTAGTATGACAACGTTTGAAAAAGACAGAGGATCGTCACAGACGAAGGATAAAAAAAACTACATGTATACAGATTCTCGTGACTGACAAATTGTTTTGTCTGTGTATCTTCTGAAAGTGACTGAAATCAGACATTCTAATCTTGGCTTTAGCACATATTTCAACCGATTCTCCCCCAACGCTAATGGAATACAAATACAGTTATATTTCAGATATAGCACGTTCGATAACTTTGATATCGAATTCGATAGTAACGCTTATGGTTCACATCCGTTTGTTGCTGGTTTGAACTTTCTTCTTAAATTGAGCGCATTCCGTCAAAATTATCTTCAATCAACATATTTAAAATTCGGCCATTCTTAAAACAATAATAATTTCTATTCAATACGTTAAGACTGCAGTTAGGAATGAAATGAGTAGGTTTGGACAATTGCATGAAATATTAAAGCCTTAATACTGTTGAACTATTACTTTTTTGGCATCTTTAAACCTCATGTCAAAATTTTAATTTTGAATTTGATTTATTTCAATCCTTACAGGTCCGTGCAGGTCAATTTACAGGAGAGAAAACAACAAATGACAAAAACACAAAGATGTGATTACATTAATATATACATAAAATTAAATAAATATAAATAAAATATATGACAATAGGGTAAAAAAAAGAGTTAAATAAATAAAATATATGAAATAGAAATAACTAAACTGAGTACAATATATAGGCATTTTTGTTCACAATAAATCGAGTAAAAAATAGTACCAAAAAACAAAACTAGAACACTCAATCACTTATATTCAATGTTTCCTCATAGGCCCTCAATCTGTAATATGAATGTTACCGCTTTGGCTGCTAATTTTGATAATTCTTTTTTTTTATTTTTTAAATATAACGCTATTTCTTTTTTCATCTAAAAGTTGTGGTAATTAGAGTACCGGCCAGTGAGTGTTATTTAAATAAAATGCAGATTGGCATCGATCGATCGTTTAATGAAAATCAACAGTGCATCTAGTAGAGTTGTCTCCCATCTCTTTAATGAGCCAACTTCATCAGACGTTCGCTCGCCGTGGAAATAACTGAGGCTGTTTCGACATATAGCCTCATAGGTTTGATTGAGGTTTAACGTCATATGCACTTATGTGACGACGGATTGTCCATTTTACACTGTTTCTAAACCCTTTATGGTTCTGTATGGAACCCTCACAGCAACTGTTCCAAGCATTTCTCCCTTTTTATTATATCAAAGAACCTTTTTCGCATATAATGGTTCCATATAAATGGTTCCATCTTTTCTAAAAAAAACTTTTTGCACTTATGGTTTCATACAGATGGTTCCATCTTTTCTTTAGAACCCTCAAAAAACCATTATTTCTAAGAGTTTAGCTTAAATAGGAAAACCGAGATATTACTTCGAAAAACCCACCGTCGATTGCTAGAGCCACATCGTGTGATTCACTCTAAAAACCGAGGGCGACAGACGGACGCGAACCCGGGAGCGGTACATCGAAGTAGGAGTAGTAGGCCAACACGCTAACCACTAAACTTCAGTAACAAGAGTGCCAGTTGTTAATTGCAATGCATGGTGGATAAAAATTACAACAGCGGTTCATTTAAATAACGTAAATTTGTAAAGGAAAGAAAAAAACCCACCTTTTAATCCTTTTCTGTGCTTCCACAATTATATATACACCGATCGTGATATCAAGTCTCAACGAAAAATGCGTTCTGAACGGAACCCAACTACGTATTGTGGATTGATTTTACCAGTAAATATTGTACTGTTCCTAAATTGACAAACATGATCGCAATTAGAAGTCCTAATTTTGCCACTTAACATGTAGGAAGCAATTGCTTAACAGGTCACATGACCTGTTGCGTCCTTTTGCAATCAAGAATAACTCTTCTTGTAGCATTTGGTAACTGATGATTGTGTCGCGGATTTAATATACTGGTGTATTACGTAACGAGGAGAATCCGTTTGACAATTGCTTATATCGGCGAAACGGCGAACTAATAAGATGTTATAAACGACTTGTTAATTTGATTAATTAAGGCTTAAGGACCGTTATTCAGGAGTAAAAAATGCTACCCTTATCTTTTCGTGACTTTTGCGGTTATCTCCAAAGGATGAGTATATTACCAACATATATATTTAGAAAGAGGAGGACTTCAAGATTGTTAATATAATGTTATATTATGATGAATTTTATCTTATAATTGCATTAATAAACAAAAACCTCAAATAATTTTAAAAAATGGACCTTTGTTTATAAACCATTTAAGAGTTGAAAATCAGGAAAAATGAAGCGGAGAAAACAGCCTAAAACGTGTGTAAATGATTGAAGTCTGAATTGGTTTCGGATTACTTCCAATATATTTAATAAACAACATGTTTTTTTAATTGAATGAAAAGGCGAAATAGAGTTTAATCTAGTTCAATCATTGTTTGCATACACAATTTTAAAAAAATGTGTTTGAATAGCAGTTTTAACTCTGCAATTTTAGTGACGTCGGCATTATCGATTTCGTTCACACCTTTGTTAAAAGCTATCAGTATGAGTCCTACTGGGGCAAGTAGTTTGTATAAATGTGTATTCTAACAAAGACGTCGTGCTATTGATCTGTTGACCCTTCTGTTAATTGGCTTGTAGTAGGTTGTCCGCTCAGGTGAGATAATCGCATAACATAACATAGCATAACATAAAAATATGTTTAAAAAATAAAAATCCGCCTTTAAAAAACTATTAGCTAAATATCTTCAAAACGAAAATAAATATTAAAAAACTGCATGCCGGTTGTTTAGATAATGGCTTTAAGATTGTGTGTGCCACATTTCAAAGACTACGTGCAAATAGTTTACGAGAAATAAACAATTTAAATGGTAAAAATCAAGAAAAATGAAAGCCGAGAAAACAGCCAAAACGTGTGTAAATGACTCAACTCCAGATTGTTTTAAAATTACTCCCAATAAAGTTAATAAACAACATGTTTTTTTTTTAATTGAATGAAAAGGCGAAATAGAGTTTTATCTATTGTATTCATTTGTTGAATACATAGTTTTAAAAAAATGTCTTTAAATGACATTTTTAACTTTTGAGTGACGTCGGCATCAACGATTTCGTTCACAACTTTGTTAATGGATATCACTAGGAGACCTACTGGGGGCATTATTAGTTTGTATTAAACATTTGTTCTCCATGTCTACTGTTCAGTTCAAATACACGCACCCAATGGTCATTCATTTGATCTGTTGGCCTTTTGTTAATTGGTTTGTGGTAATAGCCAGCAGGTAATCAGTTAAGGTGAGATAATCACGTTAATCCCTTCCGGCCTCCGAAACACATATTCTTGAAGGCACGCATTTTATAACTTAAAATCTAAAAAATACCATTCTAAAATACTTAGATTTTTAGTAAATTTGTTTGCATTATCAAGATTATGAAAAGAAGATTTCAGAAAGGCAAAGAAAAAAAAGTCAAAATTTTACCCCTGACTAGAGGTAGAGTCCTTTTAAAACATAGTACTTCGCTAACGCTTATATTTATTAAAAAACGACATTATACGAATTATATGAGCAGGGACAATTTTCCCAGTTTAACACATAATACTTTGTTAACACTTTGTTAAGTGTATTGCTGTCCCGAAAATAATAGATACTTAGCTTTATATAGGATACACTGAATCGACAAAGCACAAGACTTTTAATTAAAGGGTAACGACAAAGCGTAAATACAATGAAGCAACCTAAATCCGTCCAACATCATGTACAGATTGCTAACAAATTAATAAACAAATTGATTCTGCCGTGAGGAAAGGTGTCTGCAAATCGACATGCTGGAAACGATCAACTTTATTTGTGATGTTACGGTTCATCCAACGTCGATAACAGGCCATTTAGCTAGACCATTTGCCTAACGTAGCCGCATGTGTCATCGGACGCGCTTTGTGAACAGACTGCCTGATTAACACAATAAATCTGTTCAATAGGCTACAATCCGGGTATTAAATGACAATTTATGTGTTTAGCATCGCAATTAGCGGAGACAGATTAATTGTATTGCGTCAAGAAAATTGATCTGATTAAACCTTTATGCGCGGTGACATTAGAAAACCATGCAGCATACAGGTGGACAAATTTGTTTCCGAGTTATATGACACGAAACGCAAACTTACACGAGGAAATTATAAGGTCTTTAGCTAAATCGGGAACATCTACAACAAATCTTTCAAAACACAGATTTATTCTGAAATTCTTTAACAAGTAGCTTGAAAGCAAAGGTGAAAGGACATATTTTTTTCAGTACAGGCAGCATTTTGCGAATTATTTTACCTGATCCAGAAATGTGAATCTTTGAAAATGTTTATGGCCTTGACATTGAAATGGCATATGACGTAAATGCAGTTCTTCACGGGCAACATATTTTTGAAATAACTTTGTGTCATTTAAGACGTTAATATTAACAATTTGTTTTTATTATAGAATAAAACAGAAAAGTAGACAGCGCAACATTTACTTAGGTATTTTGTTAATATATATATATATAAAGTTACAAAAGTGACCATTTTAACAATCTCATTAGTTAGGCACCAAAATCAGCGCCATTTTGATTCTGATTCTTGATGAATCTGCAAAACATGTTCTGTGATCCCATTCGGCAGAATATAATACAGTCACATACCTTTATTTTCAAAATTTTCGTTATTTTGGGAAAACATTTTCTTAGTTTAAACAGATTATATATCAGAAACTAGTGCATATTGAGAACAGTCTTGGAAATCGAACCAACAATCCTAAGAGTCACGCATCAAATCGCTAGCAGTTAATGTCGGCCATCTAAACCATTCAGCCGTTCAGAAAATTCTAATATGGTAAGATACATTTTGCTGCCTTTTTTATATATTGAATAAATGAAGAGAGCAACATGTGCTTGTCTTCATCGGGATTCGATCCCTGGACCATTTGGTTACATGCCCAACACTCTACTGATTGAACTACAAAGGCTCACGCCTAGAATGAGTCCCGAATTCTAACCCAGTGAAGACGGCAATTTCTCTCTACATAAAACACTTAACTCTCTAGGACCCGCCCCCAGTTCTAGACTTGACAAAATTACAAAAATGAAAACTTAGTCAAATAACAACCAAAATAAAGCAAAAATGCAATCAAAACTTTATTTTATAATTTTATGCAAATTTATGCAAATGTAACATATATGATACAATGGTAGTAGGGGAATGAGTATCTATGGTCTATGTTAAAATGTGTCACTGTTTATTTTGTGTGAAAGTCTGAGAAACAGTTTCCACTTGATGGGGGTGTTATTTAGTGCAGTATCATATTTGATACGTTGGTGCGTAGAGGGTTAAGTGCTTAATTAGCATTTTTTTGATCTAGATATTACTCACAATTGGTTTTTGCTTGAGTAAATTCGAAAGCCTGGTACTTGCATATATATTTTTTGAATAAATGAAGGGAGAAAAAATAGCTTGACTCCACCGGGATATATATAGATAGATATGCAGCTTATACGTACAAATGAGTTCAAATATATTGGATAAAATGTGAATACTTACGATTTAACATTTATTTTACAACGATTTGACTTCTAGCGAATAGTCCGTTCTGCAGATTTTACAAAAATATATATTTTTAGCTAATAAACGTAAATGACTATCTTTTATTTTGAAGACTTTGTACAACGTTAGGTAGAACTATAAGATTTACACTAATATAACGTAAGCGTAGAATGAGAATGATACATTTGTCAAATATATTAAATTATATATTTAATTCTGACTCATAAGTGCACACAAGTTAGAGAATAATAAAATTTAAAAAAAACAAGACAATCTTGTTAGACCGTACTTCAATATTTTAGCAACGTTTTCTATTTTATTTGAAAAAAAGATTTCAACCGTATCATTGGAATCCAAATAAACAAACTTTGCCGGTGTGTCTACCGCATCTACAATCACGACTTGATTGCCGTGTGTTTGTTTAACAAGTGAAACTAATGTATACTCATTAGTCAACAATTGATCATTAATCACATGGCTGTCCATGGTTCATAAAACAAAGCAAAATCAATTATGTCCAAAAATGCTGCTAATACACGTGAAAAAGTTGTAACAAAACTTTGTAACAAAACCATATCCGGCGGTTAACATTACACGTTTATTGTTTCCATTCACCTCCGAGATATCTGTAGCGGTACGGAATGAGTCAAAGGACGTTCCGAAGTGCTAAAGCACTCAGCCATCCGGTCTTTCACAGAGTTTCTAAACTACAATCGGTTCAGATAAAGAAAGTTTTATCACGAAATAGAGAAAATACTAAATAAACTAATACTTGAACAGCAGCAAAAGCATTTTGAATAAATATCAGGCCCAACTCTATCTGTTTCATCTGACCAGAGCGAAGAGACTAAACTATCGAATGCGATGATTTATATCTATAGCATGCATGCTGCAAGGTTTGGTTGTTCAACGTTTCCAGGTCAAATATAACAATGTTTCTTCCGAAGTTATATATAATAAATATGGTATTAAGACGACTATAAGTTAAAATCTGCGGTGGTTAAAAGAGCAATACATTAAACTGAAAAAATTTGACATGAAAATTGCGGTTGTGTCAGTGTGAAATCACGTTACCTTTTTCAGTTAATATATAGCAGACATTTGTTGGCTTCCCCGTCTGTCAATCATGGCTCGCATTAGGGAACTGACATTTCATTGGAAAATCGACGTTATCCGGACTTAAAATAGCCCAGTAGACCTATGATGTTATTCTCTTCACCATATGATCTATGGCTAACCTTGTCCGGTTTCGCAATAATTATATGTCGTATATAGTTTGCCGCCATTAAAGGTGAGCGGAGAACATATGGTGCTTTATTGCGTTTTTTACGTTGGTGTCGAATTGACTTATTTACCACACAAGAACATTGTGACAGATGACAAAATGTCATATGACTGTATTAAAGTGGAATATATACCTTCAATCGACCACCACCATGGATAGCTATGCTGATAAGTCAAATCTGTCAAACTTGTAAAGGAATAACGGGAGAGATAAGCATTTATAAGCATAACTTTTACATTTAGCTGATACATTTGGAGTATACATGAAGCTTACCTATGGCCAGCATAGACTCAAGTCAACCGTATCACTAGTTAAAGTAACCCTGTTGAATGAACGACAGAAAACCTTACCAGAGCATTCGCCATTAAAATCGAACCCTCCTGAAAGATCCTATCCGCATTATGTCCACCATACAATTAAGTGACCACCATACAATTATCATAACTCCATGGCCAGAAAACCAATTCATCTTCAATGGACGTCATTCGTTCAAGATAACTCGTTCGAAAGATAATTCAAATCACCATCACTGATCATCATATATTCAAGATATATCCATTAGAAGATAAATCACATATTTATTAATGTTCGTCATACACTCAAGATAACTCGATCAGAAGACAAATTAAAACTTCACCAATGTTCGTCATACACTCAAGATAACTCGATCCGAAGATAAATTAAAACTTCACCAATTCAAGATCAATAGTTCAAAATATGAATCGTCCGTCTGTGGATCCTCAGGTGTATGAGTGAGTCACACTATAGGCCCCGGCAATCGTGGTGGGGGGTTTAACGAGGTGTTTCACCGTAATTAGACAAGCCACAGTGTGAAGTGGACACGTCATCCGTCGTAGTATAAGTGAAATACTCTTGAGTACGACGTTCAGCCCCAATCAAACAAACAAGCCGTCACAAGATGAGTCAAACCCTTGTCTCTGGCTTTTATACAGAGAGCATAGCTGATGCACCAAGTAGGTCTTACCCGCTTGAGTAGCCTAATACACCCTCTTCATTCGTTATCATAGACTCAGTATTATTCACCCAGTTCATCTAAAACCCTAAAAGATATGTGATAAGCTCGAGACAACTTCCTGCAAATATTGCCATACGTTCAACACAATTATTCACAACAGCAGTAGACAGAACGTTTTGAAGGACCCATATTTGATATGTGCGACTACAGAGTGACATAGGATCGTAAGGGGAAGTATCGGAATAATACGTACCTGGTATTTTCAGTCTAAACTCGGCGAACCAGACTGGTAACAGCAGCTGGTCTTGTGGTAGACAAGAACAGGTGTATTAAAATCCCCGCTATATCAGGCACTGTCGTGAGTGTCAAGAAGCGTCATCGGAAACCCAAACACATGTGTTTTTTGCGCGATGTATACGGACTGCGACTCTCTATTCCAGGTAAAGATTGTTTTTGAGAAAACTCCTGATCGTTTCAATAGTTTAATGAGCAGTCTATCATTTCGGAATCAGTGATGAAGTCTCTCCATATTGTACTTTCAAACGGAGGAAAATGTATTTATTTGGTAGCTTACAATCCAATGTAAGATATCCACACAATGATATTTATGTTTATTTAAAATGCATAAACCCTGCACCTGAAACTACGGTCTTAAATAAAATATGACGTTATTAATAAATGGGTCTTCAGTTAAACCAAACCATTTATATTGCTGGCACATTGTCCGGTTAACTTACGAACCAGACATACCAAACCATTGTGGTTAATCAATTTTAAAACATTTAATCCAAAATGGAAATTTTACTACGAATGTCTATCTATAGCCATTATCTAAAAAGCAGTCACACAATAAATTTTTTCTTCAGTATTAATTTGCGTTTTGAAGATATAAAGAATTTAATTTTTAGTGACAGAAGATAATGTTTTTAAATACATTTTTTGTATCAATTGGGGAAAAACAACCTTTAATGTCGAAAACCCTACAAAAAATGAACATTTGCAATGCAAATTTCCAACAATCTGAGAGACAGAAGAGTTACATGTTTAAACAAAGTCTATAATTGCATGAATACAATAATTAAGCAAAGTGATTAAACATACAGTATTATATTAAGTGTATTGAAGTCCCCCCCCCCCTTTCAACTCATATGTGTTGGTAAATAAAAATTATCCAATGGAAATCCCCACAACAGCAGCGAAAAGATAAGGGTCGAATTTGGTACTTTTGAATAGCAGTATAGCTATTAAGGGTGTCTTACGTTATAATAAATCCCGTAGTAATATGATAGTTTGGATGGGATTTATACTGATATTTATGTTATATTACTGTAGTGTTTAAAATTACCAACATGCCGCTCGAGCTACCCACTTCAAAAGACATAGCATACATTGTTGAAAGAAGCATTTTCTGTAGTCTTGAAATGACAGTAACAATATTTCAGTAAGTCCGATAACACATATTTTATTTAAACAAATTATACTATTAGCATGTTATCTCAAGGTATAAATTACAATTTCTAAGTTTGACTGGATAATAAGCAGCACCAACTTGTCAATAAGCACTGTGTACAAACGCACGAATTACAGTACAGAGCTAAATTACAGCAATGGAAATTTGACAATATTGTCCCGCTAATAGGCTGTGAGTCAATCGCAGTACCCATAGTGTCGAAGACGAATTTCATTAAATCTCAGTGTTCGGCATTCTCTAATTTTAGAGGTAAGATAGTATATAAAGATATAGTAATACAGATAACCATCTACATTCAAATAAGTTTAAATTTTATATTGTACCAATCTTAATGAGTTAATATAAGACACATTGGGTTAAAAGCTACTTGAAAGCTACTAGACTTGAACTGTAATTTATAGACTATTATCAGACAGATTTTATGTAATCCTGTATATCTATGAGCTGTCTGCTTACGGCGAATAAACTGATACTTCTACTTCTACTGACTGTCTAATCAGAGAACTACCATTGAGCGTGAGGTTAAACACCAATCAATACCTACACGAGTTGTCTTTATTCGTGTATTCCGTTAATTGTGTGGAAAATACTGATTCAGAATATTTTTGTCTGCGTTTAATAGCGTTGTGATTTGACTGTGTTCAAATCGAGTGCGGAATATAGGCCTACTGTTCAACGATTCTAGTCACGGGGTTTCTCATTCGTTCATGAATCCTACATCATTTTATACTCGACAAAAGTCACCGAGGTTAAAGTTAGATTCGCAGGTTTAAATACGACTTATTTAGGATACACTTTATATCGGTTATTTGATTGCGGTATAGTTTTGAGAAAAGGAAAATGTTACAATTATTAGGCTGTGAGAAAGTCCACGGTGTCGGTTCATATGTCAGTCAAATATTTCCATTGGATATAAACACGACCCGAATTTATAATAATAATATTACTTCATTCTACTGCTATTTTATTTATAGGAAATTAGCAAGTCAAACGAACCGTACAAAGACACGTCCGCACCTTATTAAAGATAGAGTGTATTTTTGGATCAGCGAACATTTAGTACAAACCAATGCAAAACCGTCAACCGAGACACATTTGTCGCAGAGAAGTAGTCCCATTTATTATGTGTATTTGTCCGATTTTATGGCAAACTTAATACCTTGTTATTGACCACGAAATCTCTGTCGACATTTGAATCCAACGAGGCATATAGATTTATAACATTTGCCACCTGATTTATTTACAGAGTTCTGGGTCAACGTAACTTGTGTCTTAAAAGGCAGTGGAAGTTATAAGGACTTTATTCTGGACATTCTATTTTGAAAGCGTACAGTATTGTTCCAAAGGTATATTCTCCATCAAGTCTTTAAAAAAATGAACATGTAAGCATAATGAGTTATATTCGTATTTTAACCAATGACTGATGTCTATTTACTAGTATAGAATGTTGGGCCTGTAAGGTTCCGGGTTCGAATTCCGGTGGAGGCAAGGGATTTTATCTCTCTAAATTGATACAATATATAAATATATCCCGGCTCTACAATAAAAATACATTTTACTTAACGAATCGTTCAACTCAGAAAACAAACAAAACCCGCAACATGATGTCCGCCAAATTAAGTTATGTTCAGAGAAGTAGCTTGTGGAATTAATTTAATATCTCAATACACAGGGTCTTCTATAGATCCAGACGGAGAAAACCGCCTAACAGAAATTTAGACTTTAAATTAACTCCCGTTGTTGGTGACACTTCCCAAAACTTATGTGCCCATTGGAATAAACATACTTAGAATACCATGTCCCGGAAAAGTTATCCTGATTATAACCCTCTCTGCAAATGCCATATACCTTACAATGAAGTGAGTCACTCTTCGAAAGCTTGTTACAATATACAGCAAAAATGTATAAAGTCGCGCCACTAGTTATTTCTTTATTATGAAATTGAGATGCACAGATCGGTGGTGCTGCCACTCATTGGGTATGGCGATGTGAACAGGAGCTGTCTTACGAAACTCAAATAAAGGGAATCGACCGAAGTGAAATAAGACTCTATCAGGACCAGAACCATCATCCGAACACATTGTATCTCTCTGTATATAGACGCCTATAGAGAGACCATGCGACATAACGCTGCTTAGTTATATTCTGACCTAATTTCATATTCTGGATTTCTATTGGCACATGCACCCATAATCGCCGTAACATCAACCTTTCAGTGACGCTCTACCGTACAACAATCACGTGTATTGTTGGTCGACCCAGATAACACAACAAAGGTATCTAATGTGCCAAGGTGAAAACATCTCCGTTTTTACTTTGGCTCTTGAAGATGGATCAGAACAGGTCTAACAAGGAGTTCAGCATCTCAACTTCTATCCTTATAACTTAACAACCGACTGTAACTATTGCACAAGATATTGTATGAAATTCCTGTACATTCTCTCCGCCACTGACTTCCCTCTACTAATCACAGACAAAAATCCAGCTGGATGCAGTTTATGAATATCGTGGTGTTCAGGATTAAAATCAGATACAGGTTTAACATGAGCAATTATGATTTGGTAGCCACTCTTAGTTGTCTGTTTATCAAACACAAAAATTCTGATCAGTTTTGTCAGTTTGTAAATGTTATTGATTTTTTCAAACTTCAATTTGTTTTATTTCATTGATGCTCGACAAACTTTCCCTCATTTTTTTTTCTCAGGTTCCCTAGAAAAGTTTAAATAACATATTGGTATTTTGTTCAGCACTTATTATAGTTGCATCACTTTAAGGCACCAATATGTTAATTGTCATTACATATGGGACAAACAATGCTCACAGATAATAAAGCTTCAACATTGAATAGATTGATAAAAATAACTTAACCACATAGGATTTATAACTGTAAATGTGCATTTATATGGAAGCCCGCTCTGTCATCGAGTTTTATATTTTTTGCGTAAAAAATAAACCACGTGAATAATTTTAAAAAAAAACATCAAATAGATAATAGGTCGGGAATATATCCTACTGCTCGTTTTATTTTTGCTGTTGCACCAATTCCAAAGACGAACACACAACCAAATATTACGCCTAATCGTATTTTCAATGTAAATTAACGCGAAAAATAAATCAGACCGAAATTCGTCAAAATTTGCAATATTTTAGGAATTACCAACTTTTGGGTTGGTTTTTAATGTGTCTTTCGGCTTACGCATATTTATTAAAGCCACAAGCTTTATTCCATATAAGCTATTTTTCTTACTTTTTATTTAGATTTTGTGTTATTGCATAGCCGATTCGTCCTTTACTTATTTGGTCCATTGGTGAATCAACTGCAAAACTATTTGAATAAATTTGGTTTACAGGAGAGTTTGTTTGTTTGTTTGACTTGGGGTTTTACGTCCTACTCAAGGGTATTTCACGACATGCCAGCCGAATGAGTGAAGGAAACCACCCTCGACACCACTGGCAACAAACAAATACAGGACAATAACAGGACACAATACAGACGCCACAGACAGATCGGCTTCCTGTTCCCCTTTAACTCTAATAGCACCAGGACAATATGAAGCTCCCTCCAACCCCCCGCGGTTTGCAGGAGTGAACTAAGGTTTGCCTGTTTGACTCCTAGTTACTGAAAAATAGAAATACTTAAGTAACTAGACATTACTAGTTACAACTCTCCAAACCATCCTACACCTGTGAGGTGCAGACAAATTAACATAAGAGACAAATACGTTATCGACTAGTGTTTCAAGACTAATGCACTGTGTCACACTGGATGGAAAGGAAAACATTTTCCTTTTGTCTTGGCCTGTCAGCAACATTCAGTTAAGAGAACCACGTAGATTACTGTCTAGCCGGAAATGACTTATTCCTGTCTGGTTCCGTGATGAGTCTGTCTCGTAAGACAACTAATTCATTCCTGTGAAAAATCGCCCGAATCCAATTCCTCTATATCAACCGAGCAATATACCTTTGTTTCTTCCCGCTGAGTCTACTACAAGAATAAAAGTGCATCCGTTCCTCTAGTCATAGATTTGTAACGCTACTCGTCTTCAGGTATCAAATATCACTATTTACTATTCATATGCATTTTTGTAATTGTTTGCAAATGAGATACACTGTACTAAAGAATGACGTGAGTCAGTTATACAAGAGGCGGGTGCATATAACGCGTTTCAGTCATACAACAAATGGGTCAAGATAATGCGTTTCAGTCATACGACAAACGGATCGAGATAATGCGTTTCAGTCAAACGACAAACGGATCGAGATAATGCGTTTCAGTCATACGACAAACTGATCAAGATAATGCGTTTCAGTCATACAAAAGGCTGATGAAGATAATGCATTTCAGTCGTACAAGAGATGGTCAAAAGCAATGCTTGTTAGTCCTACATCAAACGGATCAATATAATGGATTTTCGTCATACAACAAACAAAGGAAGATGATGCCTTTTGTTCATGCCATAGTCGAAATATAATGTGTAAGACATACAGCAAAAGTAGGAAGGAAGAAATAGATAACAATATTTTGTTATTGTTCTAAGCAACAAAGAAGATAAGAAAATATATCCTGAAATATTTATGTTGGCGATAAATCGGACAAGATAACATAACTAACATTTCCTTGATTTTCATGTCATATTGATCATGATAAAAAGCAATAATACTATTGATTGATTGATTGATTGATTTTTATTTCACCATAGATGTAAAAAAAACAAAAGAAAATACTATACATTTCGTATGAAATTACAAATATGGCGGGAATAAAGCTCACTGGAGCTTGTTCTATCCCATATAAATTAATTATAATAACGATTACGGCGGCGTGAATGGTGAAATATAATTAAAATTTTAAATGTAAACAAATTATTTTATTTTTAAAATGGTGCTTATTGTCTTAAAGACATGTCTTGAACATGTCGAAGAGAAGGACAGCGCGTAAGAAACTAGAAAAATACAAGGTCAGTTATACGGCACTAAATATATTTCTTACACTTACCGTACGCCGTCTGTCTTTCTATGCGTCAACATCTGAATTAAGCACTCTCAAATGTTTAGCGTCTCAGGCCATGCTACGTAAAATTGGTTCTACTGTTAATCAGCAATGTCCTGTTCAAGGATAGTTTGATCGCAGTTCCGTCAGCCAGTCGTTTCATATAGATACAAGTATCAGATGTGTCCAATAGTTTAGCTGTCACTGGGGTGTGCTAACAGATCAGAGCTATTCTGCCAACAGATCAGAGCTATTCTGCCAGAGAATATGCCCGTGTGGTTCGTTCAACAAAAGAAACACATAGACAACTTTCTAAACTGCAAGTTTAATTGTGTTATGCACATGTATGTCGTATTACTATGACATTAGTCTACAGAAACATTGACAAATGGTATGATGTTACCTATTCACGACTTACCTGTACCGAATCAAGGATATGGTGATATGACAATGCCAATATACAATCTGCTCATTGTAAGAAAGATACTAGTACTTTAGTTAGCAATAAATGTATTTAAATTTTTTTAACATCTATTTGATTTTACGTCACACTGATGACGTGCACTCATACATTCTAGGAAGTGTCAGATTTAAAATTGACCATAGACGCTAACAATGTGCCAGCCTTATAGCAAACGTAAACATAAATAAGTAAGCAACTATCGAAAATCCTGGCTTATTTTTGTTAAGCAGCTGTAAAATGTATCCAAATAATATTTCATTGGTTTTCGTCAGTCCCGAACCTTTTTGATATTACTATTTTCTCTCGACTCAATGCCACCCTAAGGCTACATGTAATCACTGGTGCATACTACCAACTGATAAATATTGTGCCCCGCTGCCCGGACACGACATGCTACCAAAATCAGCGAGTTGTCCATAGAGGAATTCTTAAGGTGTGAAAGTTGGCGAAAGCGTTTGAAGCTTGGCAAGTACCGAACTAATTTTGAACTAGTAAAATCTGCTCAGCGTTGTGACAGGTATATTGTATGAAGACATAAGATAATAAAATATATATTCGTGAGCTTATCTCGACATGGTTCTCTTTTTAAAAATAGCGTTTATATAAATAACTCATAAAGGCTTGGGCCTAAATGGGCTGTCTATTGCTCTTCCTGTGTGTGTTATACAACTGCCGCAATGCTGTTCACCCCGAAAGGGCAGACAGTAAAATGTCATTTCCCGCTTGTCAGAAAGCTTCATGTTGCTGTTTGAAATCGAATGTCCTTGACGGAGAAAGACAAAAGGAAGCGAGCCAACATAACTTGACACCGAGTGTAAGAACGATGGAATTCAAACTCGACGAAGAATTCACCTTGTAACTCAATGCGCGTTTTAGTCATTTGATTGCATTGGTCAACAAATTACACACTGTCAAGAAATGCACTATTTAAAGGTTCTTCAGGTCTATATTTGTAGATACAACATGTTTGAATGATGCAGTTCACAGTGATTGCGGTGCATCTTTAAAAGTTATGTTATGTGTGTATCTATGATAGCCAGCACTTACTGCCGGCGAGTCGGTACCTAAGTCTGAGGATCGTGGGGTCAATTTTCGGACGGGTTTCAACTTTCACAAATTTTCTGAACTCGAAACTGCTCAAACCAAGAAACTGTTGTCTCCAAAAAACGAAAATAATTTTAGGTTTTATATTTGTTAATCACTCAGCTTAAAAGTGAGGGAACAGTATATTCTGGTATAAATACTATTTTAGCCTTATTTAGCGTATCATTGGACGATTATTTGTGTTGTGTTGGTGGCGCTAATCATCCAGTTGTTTTTTTGTTGGAAGCATCATACATTTGAGAGAACTGGAGTGATAATTGTCTGGGTAGCTGCAACTATTCGTATTTGATTTATTTGAGGGGTTGATTGATTTCGATTGATTGATTGGTTGATCGACTGATTGGTTGATGGATGTATGGATGGATGGATGGATGGATGGATGGATGGATGGATGGATGGATAGATGGATTGATTGATTGATTAATTGATTAATTGATCGATTGATTGATTGATTGATTTGCCAATACTAATGGAATGTCGGGTTACACAAATCAAAGTTACATTGTTTGATTGATGACTGCCTTATTGGGAGACTGATCGGTGTTTAACGCCGTATTCAAGAATATTTGCCTGTCTTTTTTATATCAAACAACCGTTTTTGTCGTAAAGGTTCCATATAGAACCATTCTCTTGTCCAAAGAATCCTTAAAGAACCATAATGTCTAAGAGTGTAGGTTCCTGTGTGTGTGTCTCTCTTTGTGAAATAAGAGTGTGATTATGACAGTGCTTTTGACAAATATTTTTTTCTGAATAGACACCTATCTATTAAAATTCTGATGATTCGTTTTTATTATTACAGTCTATCAAACGTTAACAGTGGAGATTTCGATCTTCTGGATCTCAGGATGAGCGAAGTTATAAGGGAAGTTTCCTTAAACAAAATATGCAGACAAACAGCGTTGATTTATAACTGATACAATCCCGCCCACGAATATTGACGTTGACGCTAATGCAAGTAGTTGTCTGCATTATGGCAAACTTAAGACCCAGTCTTTATCACGAAGTGTTTGTCAGATATTTGAATTCCCATAAGAGATATAGATTTATAATATTTGTCTGTTGGTTCATCTCCAGAATTCATGACTAGTGTTTATTATTATGGTAAAAGGTTGTGAACAGTAAACTTCCAGACTTGCGACCTTATACATTTCCGGACAAGTGTCTTGAAATGAGTATCTCTTAACCAATACAATGGCGCTTGCTACAATTTCCATAGGAATAAGTCTGTGTTGTAAACTTAATTTTGTATACAGTTAAACGATAATGAAGTAAACAAATATATTAAAATATTTGCGCAAGACCTGTAAGTATGCCAGTTCAAATTGAATAATCACCATTCGTTTATTGTTATATTGGTGTTTTACGCCATGCTTAAGGATATTTCGCTTACATGACGGCAGTGTATTCCAACAACAATTAACACTAGCACAAAAATAAAATGTGAAGTGTTTAGATAATGTTGGAAAGTTAATCTTCCTCCAGTGCTACCCTTCACACAAACTGCCCTTAGTCAGAGGGACAAGTAAGCCATAATGTGTGTAGGTAAATTAAAAAAAGAAGACAATACCTCACAGAATACTTAAACATAAGGTGTTAGGTGACTACCCATACGGTTAAGTTCTATCTCCTTACAGACGAACTCATTAACACATCACTGTGTAAATAGTTCCCCGACCAGTTTACCAAAGCTAAAATAAGGTCCAACACGTCACGAAACAGCTGGAGTGATAAAGAAAACATTTACACATTGTCATTCCCTTTTCAAGTACATTCGGTCTAGAGAAGCACGAAGTTTACTGACGAGCCGGAAATGACATTTTCCTGTCTGTTCTCCATGATTGCTTAACGTTCTAACTGTCCCGTCTGAAAACCGATTCACTCTAGTGAAAAATCGCCACAAATGAGTGCCTCTACATCAAAAGACGACTGGCCTTTTGTTCTCATCCAAGGCGTCAATTTCCAGAATAAATTTAGCTCAGTGCCTTCAGTTACAGATTCGGTGTGAATACAATATATCTCATCCTGTCAATGCTTAACATTAGTCCTACGTCTATGTGTTTTGGGTCCAATTCAACAAAGCAGTTTTATACTTAAGTCAAAATGTTAAAAAGAGCCCTCTTAGTTATCAGTTTTGAATTTGGACATCTATTATTTGGACATTATCTTCATAATTTAAATGATCAATACTTACATGTAAAAATATATACATATATTGAGACAAACGGCGAAAAACTCAAATTTAGTATTTTGACTAAAGTCAGAAGATGGTTTGTGGAAGTGGCCCCTGGTATGGGAGAGTTTGACCAAGTTGTTATAGTGCGTTACATAATAACATTCATATCGTCTTATTTCTACAAGCGCCGTTTGTGGCTTTATTGTTTTAGCATTTGAGAGTGTTCAAAACACAGATTTAACACCATATTAAGCAATTTTAATAAATCTTGGAATTTCATCTAGTTAACACTAAAGTATTAACAAATATCCGTTTAAATTATGATCAAAACGTATTTTAACTGTTAAAATTGAATCCTAAAAGAAATTGTACTATAAAATTTAATTGAAGATTTATATATTTAATTTAAAATTTAAAATATAAAATGTTGATTTTACAGAAAATAAATCTGCTTTCTTCAACACCATTAAAGCTTAAGTACAGAATCAAATCCTAATGAAAAAAAAAACAAATATAAAAACTCAATAATAATGTCCCCAGCGACCCCTTCTTTATTCCTGGTTTTGTATTGTTGCTCTATGATTAGGGTGCAATTCTAGCCTTGGCGCTTAGCTTGGCGCACTGCTTAACTTAACGAAAAACCCTAAAATGCAAGTTTGTGTATAAACATAAATTTAGTGTGTTCTGAAAATTTCCGAATCGGCCAGCTAATTTGAGTTGGACAATACAACCCACCCTTAAATACACTGTTCGCTTGATAATTCAATCTAAATATACAGATAGTTCAAGATACTCGCGTAAATTAATTATATTGCACGGCACTCATAGACGAACAATACTGAATGGGCTTATGTATAATTAAAAAACGCCTATAGTCTTGCTGTCTGCTGCGAAAAATTCGGAAAAGGGAAATGAAATGCTTCTATAAATATAGCACAAGAGTTGTCTGAATACAGGAAATAGGAACAAGCAAAGGCAAAAAACCGTCAGTATTGGAGGACTGTAACCCATTTATTTTTCTGTATATCTATGCGTAGGATGACTTTTACTCTTTGGTTAATTTTATAGGCATCACCATGCGTGGTTTGCTAATTGTTTGTTCAGTTATTTATTGATAGATTGAAAAAATATTTATATTTAAGTGTTGGTATGGCGTGTTTTGAACAACAAAGCGTTTGTTTGCATAAAACAACTTAACGACAAATAAATACAATCCTAATCATAACGCCAAAGTATTCTGTTAATGTCACTTTTTTAAAGGCGAATATAGTTAAAGAAGATTAAGAATTAAACCAGATCAATTATTAACAAAAGTAAAATGTTCACAGTGACGCCTACTCTACTTCATAAATATAGGTCTCGCAAAGAAGACAACAAACTGACGACAAAAAATTGGAAACCTCGACAAAAGACGAAATAAGATCAATTTAATTGCGGCTATCTGCTGATTGTCTTGGAGAATACCACGAATGAGTATTGATTTAATCTTTACCTCGTTTTATCGACAGAACAAAATAGTTATTAACAAAAAAGCTATTAGTAGGCAAGTAGCTCACTCACTCCGTTATTTGTTCATCGCCTAAAGGGACGATTTTCCTAGTCAAGATTTTTGCAATCACCCACTTCCTGTACAGCTGAGCTGTTAGAGAGAACACGATCACAGCCATTCAGTCAGCCCAGTCTCTTTGCGAAATACAACACAAATGCCCAACTTTGAATTTTATTTAGTAGTGATTAATCTATTTATTTATTCGTTCCTAATTGATTTGTTTGTTTGTTTCAGTATTTTTCTATTCTTTTTTTTTCTCCTTCCTCTCTTTCGTCCATCCATTCGTTCGTTCATATTTATTGATTGATTGACTGACTGACGGACATATTTATTGTATTTTTTACTTCTTTTGTGGTTTGTGTCCACAACGGTTCTACCAAAGCTATGGTTCAACTCTTTGTTCAATTCGAGTAAATGGTTATGATAAAATAATATTGCCTCAATTCATTTATTGACGACATTGTGCTGGCCGTTAATTGTTTAAAACCGGGGAAAACAACTCTTTCATTTCTATGCAATGATTGAAAATCTTTCCGCGTCATACCTCGGGTCCAAGACAGTCTTGACCTTGTGATTGTACATTACAGGCGGTTCAGTAGTCAAATGGACAAATTAGTGAGCCAAGGCTAGATAGGTGCACGATTGGCTTTTAACGCACTTTCTCGCAATTACTTGTCATCTGCAGGCAGTCGACCAACGTGTTATCTTTAACATCACGTGTGTTTTACCTAGAATAAATTATAATAAAGCCAATGGTGCACCATAAATGACCACGGCGTGGGCCAGGAAGAGCAGGGGATTGAAAACCCGACAAAAATACCGCCAGGTTTCCTTTCAGTGAATAAAGCTCCAACGCATGTTTACAAAGCCCTTTATTAACACTGACTAATCTGCTAATGTCCAAACAATTGATCAATATGTCTTCTGATTATTAAGAAATATAGTATACTAGTAGATCGTTATCTGATATGTATGGATACGCTTATTGTCAATTCAAAAGTGAAAATCGTATTTAATTATAACCAGGGAGTACAGTACTTGTGAAAATTTATTATCACCAAATCGTGTGCTTTGGGCTCGAGGTTGCAAGAGAAGGTCGAATCAGCCAACCGACCCAAAGCGCGAATGACGACAACATTCCTTTAACAGATTTGATACGTAGTAAAAAAAAAAAGAAAAAGATAGGTTTTAAACCATTTGCATAAAATGATGGCCTTCATTTTATAACAGATTAATGTTTTGTTCAAGGTAATGGGGTTAGCCAGTAGCTAAAAAGAGAGATAAATCTACCACTCATATAACTGGCAGTGCCACCTATGTCATTAACTGACCATTACATTTAATTGCATATTCATCCCAGGCTATTGTTTGTCAATGGTATAGCTGACAATTTGGATCATATGAGTACATATTTATCTCCCCTTTTGTCCACTGACCAACCGAATTAAATTACATTGTTAGTTGTCAAAGACATAGGTGGCAATTTCAGTTATATCAGTAACATATTTATCTCCCTTTTTTTACCAGTGACCAACCCCATAGAGTCTGTTTTTGTATGGAAGACCGTGCATGTCATAGAAAGGTACATCTGCTAAATTTACCAATATATATTTTGAAAAGAATCATGATATTGATCACAAAGCAACAAGTCCCGTAATAAACTCACATACAAATATTGTAAAAAGATATTCATAAATATAAATTATTAGAACCAATATGGCGCGAGAAGTCCACCATATACATTTAAATGATGATATTTGGTTTGACGGGTAATCTTCATCAATTTCAACCGGATATTAGTAGGTTTTAATGTGTTATATATCAAATACGTATGCCAAATATTTTAATTGAAGCAAAACTAACCTTACCGGTGAATTGGCTGATTTAAAGATGAGCAGTGACACGAACAAGAGTAGCGGATGGCGGCTCACACAAAAGTCTCTTTTGCGTGTCGACAAACTACTGCTACTAAACCGTTGTCCAACCAAATGTTCACTCGAAACCAAAAATATTATATTTAACTTCATGAACAATATGTGTAATTTCTCCCCAGCAAGCATATGAATCTCTTTAGATAAATTTAACTAATATGCATCCAATATATATTTGAATTGGTAAAATAAAACATTCACAAGCAATAATCCTCTGCAATGAAGGATGCTGTCCGGGTAGATTGATGTCTGCAGAAGGGCAATAAGTGACCTGCCTTGTAACTATGTAGCCTTCGAACTTAGACTGCGATTAGACGTATTGTTTATCGTTATTGCCAGAAAGAAACATCAGGCTGATTATTATTCCCAAACTCTCTATTTTTAAATGTTTACATATCAGTTGGATGCAAATTACTGACATGTAATATTTTATATGTAGATTATATCCTTTAGAACAAAAATCTAATAACAGTTTGATATCGACGTGTGACAGAGAGATTTCTCGTCTGAAAACTCCCATTTACCAAGTTAAAATATGGGTAAGCCTATGTTACTTTATGGTGGCTCAGTTGAAAAATTGAAATTTGGACATATAATTTTAAAATTTCTCATGACAATAACTGAAAGTGTTTTAAATTGGATAACAGCAGAATATGTTTAAAATTGAGGCTTGATTGATTGATTGATTGGTGTTTTACACCCTGCTTTAGGTTATTTCACTTATATGACGCGATGTATTCCAGTAATAACTGACACTAGCACAACCAGGATGTGAAGCGTTTCCTTAATGTTGGAAAGTTAACTTTCCTCCAGTGCTAAGTAAAGACAGTATTGCTATTCTTCAAACAAACTGCGCTTAGCCAGAGGGCTAAAATTGACGAACCTTTCATCTTAATAAGATAATGAAAGGCAACCAGATGTCCAGTGCAGCCTTATGCTGGTCTGTTATTGTGTTGTTGTTGCGTCTTTACTGCAGGTGGCGATTGGAGATGGTGTAACTTTCCCATCGGGCAGGCACGACGTCACTTTAGTGAAGTTACCTTAAGTACTGCGACAAAACTTAACTAAATAAACACATGATACGAGCATCTTCATCGAGCTAGATATAAAGAGGAGAACATGCAATGTATTTTGATGTGTTACTTGTTCTGTGTAAATTTATAACTGAGATGCAAAAACTGGATTTCCCAGAGAATCCATCTCTAACTCCGGCGAGTCGGGAAACACTTTCTCACATGCCCAGGTTGATAGTGTTCGTTGAAGATAAAGTCAACAAAAAACAACGGTCCCAGAATGGGTGAACGCTTTGTATTCGAGGTAGCCATATATTATAGTGCTGTGTGTTGCGTTAAGTTAGAGGTCTTGTTCATAGTTAAAGTATAATTCCGCTGGCATAACATACAAAACTCAAGATAGAACATAGTTGAGAATAATAATCATAAATAAAAAATTATACAGGAAAATGAATAAAGATAAGAACAGTAAACATAGTTTGGACTATTAGACACTGTAGTCAATGTAAATACAAAAGGAATATTAAAATCGGATATCACATTCACGGCTTGACTACTCAGTATTATTATCCGTGTGGGGATTTGAAGTGGGGTTATCTCAATCATGGCATGTCAGTTTAAAAGTACTGGGTTAGGGCTTATGTTAACCCTAATCTTATCATTAACCGTATGTCTTACAGTAAATCAAACCTTTAACTAGGCCTACACCTGAGCCTAAAAATGAAGTCACATTTTACAAGACTGACATATCACAACCATGCATAATCCAGTGAAATATTTTGCATAGAGTAGAGATTTTGAAAGTTATGCCATGGTCTTATTAAGACATTGGGCATGCAGAATTGTTTTGGTTTACTAATTTATGTTCGTCAGAATTATAGCTATATTCCATTTTTGCCTACAGAGTTCGTTGAATAGGGTATTCAAGCAAGACAGGTTGGCTAAATGGTAACGGGTAACTCCCCTTGTGTATCTGTACAGCAACGCGTAAACCCTAAGTTAGGCTGCTGATCAGAATTCGTTGAATAGGGTATTCAAGCAAGACAGGTTGGCTAAATGGTAACGGGTAACTCCCGATGTGTATCTGTACAGCAACACGTAAACCCTAAGTTAGGCTGCTGATCAGAATTCGTTGAATAGGGTATTCAAGCAACAGGTTGGCTAAATGGTAACGGGTAACTGTACAGCAACACGTAAACCCTATGTTTATCTGATAAATAGCTTTGTCTGTAAATGTAATAATCTTCCAATTAACAGGTCTAAAAGGAATTGTCAAGCCCATGTTTGCTGAACAAGATGTCAGGAATCTATAACCAATGGTCGATTGACAACCTTACGATTAACATTTTGCTATCCTGAATTTGCTGAGTGGAAATGTTTCTTATGACATCCCATTGAAAATGGAATTGTCATTTTGTTAACTTTTTGCCTAACTTCAAATTTGTTTTAGCAAAACAGCCGACTTTTCCGACATTTGGACTTACGAATTTCAGATAAGCGAGTAAAAATCATGTCTGGCACAATATTAACGAGGTTTATGTGGAAATACTGTTTAAACTAATCCGATAACTTATCGTTGTCGGACCCGTTTTAGATTTTTTCCAAATAAGCTTAAAGCAAATAAATTCATATATTATTGTTTGATTTATAGCGAGATTTTGCTGTCACGGAATTCTATCAATTTGGTATTATGGGTTTATTTGTACGGATAAAACACTTGAGTTATGGGTATTAATTTATTCATTTCATATTTGTTGTCAAATGTAGAAAAACTAGTTTCTTGGAATGAATAAAACTTTTACTTTTTTGTTGCATTGTCCACCCCATGTAGCTTGCAAGATGACGCCACTTTTGGGAATTACCGTAGGCAATTTTCTCATAAAATTTGTTCCATTTGCTCAGTTTTGCGTAACAAAATTGTTTAAATACACGAGTATGAGCATTGCTGTGTGGTGGCGTTATCTGATTAGAATATAAGTTCTTTGAAAAGCTACAGTCAAAGTGCATTGTCATCTGTATAAAGTTATTCGTTAATAGCCGAAATGCATTTGGCCAAGATGTTAATCCAGCAATACTGCGAATTCTGTGATATCAATTTCTTTTGACAGTTATCATATTTAGCTATCGGTGACCCGATCTAGGCTATTATGGTATTACTGCAGCTCAAATCGTGTTAAATCGAATAAGTCTAGACGCACTAAGCTATGATATAACTCCGCCCAGTGCAACTTAATCGTTACAAGCCATTTGCTTAATTTGTGCATTTTTGTAACTGTTATATCCGAACATTTAATCGAACAACCTCTTCACATAGGAAGAGTTCAATTTGAAATGGTTTCCAGTAAAACTCTCGGCGGTCCTCGCAACCATATACAAACTGTTTCAACTAAACCATCTGCAAAGGGGTCAAAACTGTCGTATGTAGGGGCAAATTAACGTTCAACATTACTATCAATATCTATAATTATTCCATTACAGCATGTGTTGTTGGTGTTGTTGTTGCATAATTTGTACTTTTGAGCAAAACACGTTTTACAACACGTGTGTCCACTCAGAGGTCAACATATCTTACCGTACGAAGTCATTGACCGAGGAATGATTTTCTGTTTGTAGCCGACATAATTCCATTTGTGTTTCATGAAAATATTAACTGGTTAAGCAAAAACTGGACCTGAGCACAGATAAGAACGAAAGTAAACACCATTATGCAATGAATGTGTTTCTGTTGGAGTAAAGTTGTTCCAAACATGGGGAAATGAAGGAGTCGTCAAACGTTTACCGCCAACTGACGGGACCTATCCAGTTCGAAGGCAGTTCGTGGGCCAAAGAGTGTATTTATAATCGTGAATAAGCTATTAAAATACGCGGAAACACTCTACACCGAGTCAGTATTATTTCGGGTGAACTTCAAAATAACAGGCCAAACCTTTGGAGACAAATTATTTATGAAAAAAATGAATGATCTGATTATCACGTAGTAGAATTGGCTTTAACTGGCGCATATTTCCAGACGAGTTTAATGAAAATATTAACCCGTCTGTCTGTTGTAGGAAACGCAAGCACTTAACCTAAACACAGATGCGGAAGGAAGTTATGGAAGATAAATAGGCTTTGTGATCGGCACCAATCTGATGTAATCTTAGGACGGGTTAATCAAAGGTGAAATTGATTTACTGTGACTAACATAATAGACCTAGTTCGAGTAAGTTATCACGTTTACCGAGGATCAATATAAAGGAGGTCGGTGTTATTTCGGATGAGCTAGCGCAGTGATAAAGTTGGCTGGAAAATGGCGTTTGTTTATGTGTAGTTTTGACGTATGGCATGTTTTGTTGTGGCGCACCGAAGACACAATAAATGTTATTTTGACGTTAAATAGACCTAACCGAGAATTGAAATGCATTTTTAGCCAATACTGGTTTGTTTGCTTCACTGAGTAGTATCGGATATCAGATTCAAAGACACAATAAATGTTATTTTGACGTTAAATAGGCCTAACCGAAAATGGAAATGCATTTTTAGTCAATACTGGTTTGTTTGTTTCAGTGAGTAGTATCGGATATCAGATTCAAAGACACAATAAATGTTATTTTGACGTTAAATAGGCCTAACCGAGAATGGAAATTCATTTTTAGCCAATACTGGTTTGTTTGTTTCAGTGAGTAGTATCGGATATCAGATTCAAAGACACAATAAATGTTATTTTGACGGTAAATAGACCTAACCGAGAATGGAAATTCATTTTTAGCCAATACTGGTTTGTTTGTTTCGTTGAGTAGTATCGGATATCAGATTGAAAGACACAATAAATGTTATTTTGACGGTAAATAGACCTAACCGATAATGGAAATGCATTTTTAGCCTATACTGGTTTGTTTGTTTCATTGAGTAGTATCTAACATCGCATCAGGGGCATTTAAATAACGTGACTACACACTATCCACTTCGCTTTTTGCCTTACTAAATATGGGAAAAGATAGGAAGATAACACTCAGATCCATTGGAAGATGTGGGCCTGTCTTTTACTCTGGACATGGACACACAGTCCAACACAATAACAGCCAAGCCAACTCACCTGTTGTATTGTGAATTTTGTATAAAAAATAATATCTGAACTCTTGCAGACAGAAGGACTTCTTTTAACCGCTGAAGAAATGTATTGGTTAATTGGCTAACATCAGTTCAACAACTGAAGATATTTGTAGAATAGTTGAATGTTTCTATTGTAAACAGATGAAGATATTTAGTGAATAATTTAATGTTGCTTTTTTCAACAGCTTAAAAAATGTATTAAATAATTGAATGTTACTATTGTAAACAGATGCAAATAGAAGCGGCCTGTTTGGGTTTTCGTAAAAAAAAAATGAATGTTTCTTCTTCAGATCCACGCGTGATAATAATGAGCTGTCACTAGCGAATGACTCCGCGGAGGGATCAAAGTGCTTCTTGAAATAGCACAACGAAGACATTTAATGGTAGTCCCATCCACTAACCAACATTTATATTAATATCAGGACAGTGACCGTTATCTCTGTACACCTTAATGGACTCACAATTGAATTACAGCTGTCTGTTCGATACCAATTGCTTGACATTGATTTATTTGATGGTTGTTTACATAACTAACACATAGCGAGTTACTCAAACTACTAAATATGTTTCATTGTTCGATAGGTCTTTAACGTTGCACTCAAGTGTATTAATGAGGTTTATGCACTGACGTTGGTAAGTGGAAACCAGAAAGGAAACTAAGTACAAAATCCCCCATGTCCATCTTCTCAGTGTCCGTAAAACTTCCCTTTATCCCCCAGTGTCACGATACAATGTCAAATCCATGAACGGTTGATCTACACTGAAGGGCATGTATGTCATGTTAGACAAAACGTGAATTTTTAGAACTTTCTGGGTTAGAGTTCATACTTAACCTAACCCTAACAATAGTCCTAAAGCCTAGCACTTAACCTACCCCTAAACCTAACCCTAAACCTGGGACCAAGTGTGTATTCTGTATCCCAGCCTAAACAAATCCTAAGCCTTACCCTTAAAACAAGCCCTAGACAAAACGCTTAATGTGACGTGATATCTTACCTGACGGTTGTACCCTTTGAAGGTGGTTCTACAATAAAACACAAAACTGTCAATAAAAGGCACTAATATGCCACCATACCATGTAATTTTATACACAGCCCTGGGCAATTAGTTAACAAACGTTTTGAACAAAACAAATAGTTCTGGATTGATACCGCCTGACGTGATAAAGGGTTAAACGTTTATACGTATAGTGTGACCAAACACATCAACCATAGGAGGCGGCAAATCCATCAATTCTCCAAATGTAATATTATCAGTTGACGACAAGCACATTAAGTAATCTGATCAGATCAATCGCATTGTATTACCATCGTTGTTATATCCTGCTAAATACGTGATTTCTACACGGCAAGAGTCATTATTTGAGGTATCAAATACGGCTGGGTTTTATTCAGCATTCCAATGCAAATAATGTAAATTGTATTGTAACAGTTAAACTGATATCTCGTTGAAACTGTCATATTTGAACATTGAATCAAACAACAAATCAGGAAATTTACATTTGTCGCCATGTATCCAATTACAATACTTTTGTGGAATATATTGGAATTTTTATTTGTCAAATGCGAACTTTTTCAATCAAGCAATTAATCAAGAAATTTACATTTCTTGCTATCAACATATCCAGTTCTATAGCTTCTGATTATTGAATTGTAATTATACGCCGACGCATATGAAGTACGGTGCTTAGATCCAATCAAACAGAAAGATGAACATTGCCTCTACTCATAGCTGTCAATTACTATATAAGTAATGAAACTAATACATGTATATGCACATATAAAGTCGTTGGTTGTTATTGAAATAATATTTTTTGGGAATCGGAGAATAAAGGGCTGCTTAAATTGAATGACTTCGCTTAGTTTGACATGAAAACGAAATTTATTCTTTTTCGATGCATATTATTTAGTGATATGTTAGTGTTCACCTTTAATAAGCCAGCTCTAAAAATATCCACTAAGAAAGAGAAACTAACAAAACAGAAGACCGAAAAAAGACAAATGTGAAATACGTTTGGGAAATAATTTATGTTTGGTGCTACGCATCATTGGGTTACACTGGTTACAAATATCATGTACTATTGCCTAAAATATGCAGGGTTAATAAAGATTATTTCACCGCAGGAGTGTTTGGATTAATAATACGAATTCCCTGCACGCAACCGCTTCGTGTTCAAGGCCGTTGGTTTTGGAGGCGAATGTTGTTCACAGGCCCTCTAACTGTTTGTTTGAAGAGTTTCAATACTGTCTTTATTCAGCACTGGAGGAAGATT
>JAQQZZ010096639.1:0-16974 GCA_030265115.1 Mopalia vespertina | reverse complement strand
ACTGGTTGTTTGTTGTTGTTGTTTCGTTTGGGGACGGAACCCTTACTTTCGGCTTTATATTAAAGCATCCACCAGTGCCGACAATAGGGGACAGCCACGACTAGATAATATGACTACTGTGTTTTGGAACAATGTCGTCAGTTCCCTTTTTAAATTAACTAATTAACGGCTATGCTAATTCAATTGCAATACAGATGGTTGTCTTTGAGAATATGCAATAAAAAATATAAGTTTAGGTCGAAAAACTGTTGCCTTTCGCTTTAAGAACAATTAAATTTTGTATTAAATTTGAATAAAAATAGCATTGATCTGTAGCTGTGTGACATCATTACATATTCCGTATATTTAACCGTGGGGTTATGGGATCCTTGCCCTCCACTTTGAATTTACTTCTGCCACCCTTTAATGGTCAATCACGTCACCAGATCTACACAGTACTGATACAAAGTTAGCTCACACGACATATTTTACACTTATGTTATGCTAGAAAAAAGAAATAACGCTATATTTAAACGTGTACATGTAGGCCTATGGAGTATGGAATGCTTTGAGCTCTGTCTATACTATGTTATATTTACAAAGCCGCTATATTGTTGTCTCTTTAAAAATATATGTCACTCTGACAGAACGAAATATTTTTGATTTTAATAACAAAAAAACAAAACAAAAACGGTCGCCCTATATTTCTACACCAGTAGAGAGGACTAAATCAATCCTGTTGACTGAAAATGGCAACATGTTCTGTACAAGGAAATTGAACGGACTCCAATTTGACTTGAGAAAGTCTGCTATTCAGTGGTAAGAAAAGACTAATGACTGCACAATATTTCCAGTCGTTCATTTTTAAGACCTCAATCGTTCTTTACACGCCTATGTACACTTCCAAACTTGTTGAAAAACGTTATTTACCGAACACCTAGAGATAAAGAACACCCCCCATAATGTCAGCCAGGTATACGACATGTAAATCTTGTTCTCTTCCAAATTATGTCTGCGGGCGGTGGGAGAGAGCTTCCCGTTGCCCTGGTGCTCTCAGAGCTAAGGCTTAAAGGGCAAGCTGATCTCTTTGTATTGTCTGTGTTTGTTGCCAGTGGCCTCCAGGATGGTTTCCTTCGCTCATTGGGCTGGCACGCTGTCATATTAGTGAAATAATCTTAAGAACTGTGTTAAACCCCATTCAAACAAATCTAAGTTCTGGCACTATATTTTGATTACCATTTTGTAAGGATCGTATTTTGTGTTACTGTTGTTTGCAGCTGTAGGACTGGAAAGTAGAATTGGCACCTTGTTTTCTGTCCGTTCATGCTAGAACTAGAAAGCATGTTGGAGATACCTGAAGTGGAGTGAATTAGGATAACATCACTTTCCCGTAAATATTGAAAGGAAAGTCAACTTTACCTTCTGAAGAACACAAAAATACCCATATGTGTAATCAGAAGTCTATCAAGCAGAAGTATTAAACCAGACATTACCCAGTCTCAACGGCATTGTGACCAGACCAGCCCTGATTGTTGAAAAAGGGCCCCCTAGCGAAACATAGAGAAACCACGAAGGACATGAATTGGATGTGGAATCATGGGTAAATCATGCTAAAGCTATTTCTGCCGCTTTTCAAAGGTTATATTTTACCCATACGGCTTCTGTAGATTCTGAAATTCAAACTGCGTGAACCCAACGGAATCCCCCATTTCTCGCACTATGAAAGTCCACTGAAAGTCACAATGCCCTTGAGACTGGGTAATGGCTGGTTTCATTCTTCAACTTGATAGACTTCTGGTGTACATAACCAAATTCGTTTAACCTTTTTTTTTTTTTAATTCAGGTGTGTTAAATACCCCAAAAAAATTTTAAAATATTTTTATTGTAGAGAAAGAAAATTTTGCTTGCATCCACTGGGATTCAAACTTGGGGGTCTGGCTAGCTGGGCCAACGCTCAATCCAACTGAAAAAAGTTTTTTGATGGTAGCCTTTCATTTGGTGTGCGAAACTTTACCTTAAAGTTCTTTGATGTGCTTTTTTTACACATCTCCCTTTTATGAAAATGACTTCCTACAGGAAATTCCCACCGTAGTTCAGATTTAAAATGGAGTGTACACACTCAATTCTAGCCACCAACATGTTTTTCTGTTTCAACCTGATAAAAAACATGACAGGTATAAAGTTTTTACTTGGTCCAGCTGACTTTTGGAATATCAAAATGTTCAGTTAAGTTGTCTAAATGTCTGTTAAAGTCCATAATCCTTTCTTTGTGAGTTTTGCTGGCTTTTTCCAGAATTTCTTCCTCTTGTCGTTTTTGTTTGACTCTCTCAAATGCAATTTCTGCCTTTGTTCTCCCATGTCTATAAGCCTTCTTCTGAGAAGAAGATCCTGCGTCTTCTTCTGAAATATCCGGAGAATTTTCAGAATTCTTAAGAGTTTCCTCTAAGTCCTTCTTCAACTCCTTGTCCTTCTTCTTTTTCTTCTTTTTAATTTTGTGATCTGACACCCCCTTGAGTTTCAATGATCCAGTGGAAACACTGCCGTAAGGGTCAGCCATTCTGTGAACTTAAAGATTTAACTGTCCTGCTATGGCACAGTAAATACAAAACTGATTTTTGAATGGTCAATTTTCTTTACAAAAGATGATGAAAATGACTACTATTGACGCTATTGGTCAATATTCCTGCTGTTGACTGCCAATGACATCAGGTGTGGAGATATCTGAAGATGAAAAAAAAGAAGAAACAATGTAAAAGCAATTAAGCTTACTATATAGAATTTTTGAGTCAACAAAATTAATTTCTGTGTCTTCAAAGCTTTTAAAGAAAATCTTTGATTGATTTATAAATTTGAGCAGAGCAGAAACAGAAATAGCCTGGAATATCAAAGATAAATTAATTATTGAAGTATTAGAAGAAAAAAATCTTGATAGATTGGTATTATGGTCATATTCAAGTGAATGTCACTTATTCTATAATGTCACATCCAAAAGTAAAGAGCAACACAACGCAACATAACTATAATTAGGCACTTGATTGTTTATAATTAACTCATTTGGTGTAAAAATGAACTTCATCTTCTGTTGATGTATAACTAGACATGGAAAGCCAGTCTTTAGCGAAAGCAAAAATGATTTTTTTCGTGCATTGAGAAAATTGTTACCATGGATACTGTTTGTTTGATTGGGATGTAACGTCCTACTGAAGATTGTCTACTGCTTTGTCTGCATTATGTTACAGGGGTTCATAGAAGTCCAGTTTAACTACCCTAAATGGGTAGTTAAGCTTGATAATAAACTCAATTTGAGACATCATGTTTACGCATCATTTTTAAAAAAACTCAATTCAGATTCCATTTATTATGTTTAAGTATTATAAAAATAAATAGTTGGGCATACAAAGATGAAAAAAATTCAATAGGACACTAAAAAAACTGAAATTGTTCAGTAAAAAACTCAATATTTTGACGTCTATGAACCCCTGTGTTATTAAAGTGGACTATCCAATTCATACTAATTATGGTGGAAAACTGTGAGGAAACCTTGTAAAAATCACCCCTCCACTGCCGGAGCCACATACTGTGACTCACTTGTATACCTGGTGGTCGACAGTCCGACTCAATCCTGTGAACGGTACATCAACGTAGGCTTAGTAAGCGCACACACTAACCCACGGCCGAGGGCCCTGAACTGTTACGGTGTGATGAAGACTATGATTGATTGATTGATTGGTGTTTTACGCCATACTTAAGGGTATTTCACTTATATGACAGCGGTGTATTCCAACAGTACCTGACACTAGCACAACCAAGATGTGAAGCGTTCCATAATGTTGGAAAGTTAATTTCCCTCTAGTGCTGAGTAAAGTTAGCATTGCTACTCTTCAAACAAACTGCCTTTAGCCAGAGGGCGTGTGGTGAAGAGAACAGAAGGTAGAGCTAACCTGCAGAGATCTGAAGACACAGGGGTGGTTCTGGTATTCACTGTAAAGGGTAAGGGCACTCAGAGCTTGCACCGAAAACCTAAACATGGAAAAATACAAAATTAACACAAAATGTTGCCACTGGGTGAAGATATTTTATATAAAAGAATACAGTGTAATTATGAGGATACCCCTCGTCCCCGGAGGCAAATTTTTGTGTTGCCATCTGTATTTTCTTTGTTGGTTTGGTTGGGGTCTAATGTTGTTTTCAAGGGTATTTCACTCATATGACAACATAATTCATTTCTTGCTGTACCTTACTTAAACATGCGAGAAAACCAAAAAGTACATGACTGACTCACCCATATATTCGAGGTGGACAGATGGACTCGAACCCATGGGCAGTACATCAAATCTGGGAGCAATAGGCTGGCCTGCTAATCAATAAACCACAGTAACGGGTTAGTGGTCATCTGTATCAGAGTGTTAGCCAGAGGGGTGTCTTTGAGACACCCAAGAAGTTATTTGAGACACTCGGTTGCAGTCAAATTTAACATGGGAAAGACAGAGGAACAGTAAAATGAGACACGCTTGATTTCTGGCTAATACTTTGATCTGTATTGAACTTTGTTGAATACATCACACTAAATAGCAAAGACATCCAAGAATATAGAGCATTCCAGATAATATTAGACAAATTAATTAGGAATATACTTGTCAATTGCAGGGTTCAGTCTTCAGACTATGACACTACTATAAAGCAAAACAGTAAAATAGAAATTTGTTTACTGATTTTTGTCTTTCTTGCAAAAATAACTACTACCAACTACATGTATGTACTATCAACTTCAGAAAGAAATGGTTTGTTTGTTTGACTGCGGTTTAATGCTGTAATAAAGGTTATTTCGCGTGCCAGCCCAATAGGTGAAGGAAACCACTCCGACACTGGCAACAAACAAAGACATCCAAGGACAAATACAGGACACTCACAGGACAATACAAAGACATTACATCGGCTTCCTGTTCCCCTTTAGCTCTGAAAGCACCAGGGCAACAGGAAGCTTCCTTCAACTACCTGTTCCCCTTTAGCTCTGAGGGCAACAGGAAGCTCCCTACAACTACCCCCCAGAAAGAAGTGGAAAAAGGACCATCAAGAAGTTTTGTGAATAGCTATTAAATAAAATAACAATTTGGATAAAGGACGCAGAACATTTTAGGAGTCTATAAAGCACATAAATGTACATGTAGATAAGAGGCTATCAAGTTATCAGTGTCAACAGACTCAATATTTCAGAGTTTTATTTTAACTATAATGAGAGGACAGTCAAAATACTTTAATACAATAAACAGTGAAGCCTGTGTAGGCTTACTTACACAGTGACAGCATACCTATGTTTTGAGCAAATTGAACCTTTTATTCAATCAAGGGGTAGCTGAACGGCCTGTGATCTAAGACGCTGTATATCAAGAGGGTTAATAATTTTATATTCACTCTACCACAATAATCCACTTAGGCAAAGAATAATTTTGTCAATTAAGATTTATTAGGGTAACAACTATTACATTCACATAAAAGTTAAGACAAGGGAGATAACTTTACATTGTAATCTGAAGATGCTGTATTTCTATAAGGCTCCATAGCTGGGAAAGATGTGTATTCAGTCCATGTGTTATTCTATGTGGCTATGTTATGGACATATCCTGTTAATGGCATTGTATTTAACTTCAGTGCAACAGGAAGCCAGCATAGAACATGTTGCTATAACAAGGTCTGGTATAAACACACAAAAAGTGCAATTGTGATGTTCAATAAACCACAAAAGATCGGCTCTCAACAACTTTAAATTTGTTTGTTTGTTTGATTGATTGGGGTTTAACATCATACTCAAGAGTATTTCACTTATATGACGACGTGCCAGCCCAATGGGTGAAGGAAACCACGCTCGACACCACTGGCAACAAACAAAGACAAGACTGGACAAATACAGGACGCAATACAGACACCACAAACAGATCGGCTTCCTGTTCCCCTTTAGCTCTGAGAGCACCAGGGCAACATGAAGCTCCCTCCAACCACCCGCCGTTTTGTAGTAATATTTAAGTACACGCTAACGTTAAACTCAACGTTATTATGTATTGATTTCGGTTCCGTTCGTGACGTCACCGCGAGGTGTTGTGTCTACATGTGTATTTGTTGTTGTTGCATGACATGGCACATTTTTTGCAGGCATGTCGTGGGTTGGTGAGAACCATTGAGTGTGGCTTGACCCGTTGACTCTTGGAGTTGTGCTTCGTTGTGCAAGACTCAATACCGTATCTAGCTATTCACCGAGAAGTCATGAAAACAAAGCGTTGTTTGGAAGACGTTCGAGATCACATTGTGGGAAGCCTTAAGTAACGCTGTACGGATGAGAAAGGAGCTATTCGACCAAGTGCTACCTTCAGAATACCCCATGCAGAGCACCGACAACGAAGACCAATAAAGATCACCGACTCGGACCATGCCGTGTGATTCACTTGGACAAACCAACCCTTCGTCTTTTTTCCATGTCATACCCAGTAAAATTACAATGCAACATGGTATGAGTTGTTCTCGTGTTCTTTGTCATGACCCACATGACTCCCTTCGAACCCGTCGTGACGCCGCAGAACGCCGTTGCAGAACGCCGCAAGACGCCGAGGAACGCCGGACGACGCCGCAAAACGCCGCAGCAGTACGTCATGGCGTGTTGGCACATGTGCCACGACGCAATGACGTACTGCTGCTGCGTGACGCCGCACAAGTCCCCCGCCGCCGCAGAACGCCGCAGCAGTACGTCGTGGCACATGTGCGCATGTACCACGACGTTATGACGCCACAACCCACTGATGCGGCGTAACGCCGCCGCCGCCACCGCTGCCACTGTCCGGTGCGGCTGTGACAGAGAAGAGCTTCGTCCGGGAATGACATGCTGTGACGGCCATGTTGGTTGAGCCAAGGGTGATCACTCAGGATGTCATGGCTGTGACCCCATAGCTCTTCATGTCAACTCTTGTGACATCTGAACTCTCGCGAGACTCCACAGCATCACGGGAAGATACCCACACCACTCCATGACAGCACACATGCTGTGAATGGGTGTCCGCCATGTTGGTGCTATGGAGCGAAGGTAGATCACCCCTCCTGTCGTTGTTGTGACCCCACAGCACCCCATGTCAGCTCTCGTCACATATCGTCAACGCTCGCGTGTCCACCGCGTGCAAAGCATCACGGAAAGACACCTACACCTTCCCCATGACAGCACACGTACATGCTGTGGCGGTGTGTCCGCCATGCTGGTGATGTGCAGCTAAGGGAGATCACTCCTCCTGTCGTTGTTGTGACCCCACAGCACCCCATGTCAACTCTCGTCACATCTCGGCAAGGCTCGCGAGAGTCGGCCGCGTGCACAACACATTCCCAGTTGTTTTAAATAAACGTTTCATGAACCGATCTGTCAAATGACCTAGATTTCCTTCCGTTTTTCAGTCATTCCCATTTTAGCTTGCCACTACATGATAAGTAACAACCTTCCATGTGATGTCATAGCAAATACTAGCTCAAGTGCCCGGATGTACATCACAGCACAGCGCCATCTATAATTTTTACCCATCCTTTCCCAATACATGATAAGTAACAATCTTCCTTTTGATGTTATAGCAAATGCTTGCTCAAATGCCCGGATGTACATCGCAGCACAGCGCCATCTATAATTCTCAACTCGCCTCACGGGCATGTTGACAGTAAAGCGTATTCCGCACCTTGATCGCTTTAAAAACCACACCACATGAAAGCCCGTCTACGCTTTTACTAAAAAAACACACCTCCCCCAAAGAGTCTAACCAACCCAGGTCCCGACCAGTCCCCGAAATCTAACACAACGAAGCACAACTCAGATTTGTTTTCGAGTCACCGCCTAGACCGTGTCACGTGACTTAGTTCTAAAAATAGACCAAGCACCCGACAACCTGTTGTCATGACATCATTCACGCCCTAGGCTCTGCGCCATTTTTTTTATGTGTTTCTTTTTAAGTGTTCGAGGCTGTTCGGTCCCAATCGCTCACACTACTTGTTATATCAGGACTCAAAGTACAACAGTTAGTTTAAAATAATAATGGTTCAGCTAAGGATGCGACTCGCCGTAAAAATGACATGAATATACCGTTTTTATTATAATCTCGATGAAAAACAGTCGCTGTTCAACTCACCTCACACGCATGTAAATCTTAATCCGTATTAAAAAGTTGCACCTCTATCGTTTTAAAAACCACACCACGTGGAAGAGCGTCTTCGCTTTTCCTAAAAACACACCTCCCCCAACAGTCTCCCCAACTCATGCAGGAGCATCAACCACCCTGAATTCTAACACAACGAAGCGCAACTCAGAACACTTTTCGTGTCAACAAGTTTCTCACACGTCCGCGCTTACTGTATAGATAGAGATGACCAAGCCACACTCGATGGTTCTCACCAACCCCAACCCAAAAATTTGCCATTTCCTGCAACAACAACAAACACATGTAGACCTAGCTGGGAGTCTTAAAATAACGGGAGAGCCGAATCGCAAGGCGGCACTTTGAGCTCGCTGTCCGCTGATGTGGAAGAGCACCACCTAACGGCTGGCTTGCTCTGTTGCAAAAAATGTCAGACGGTAAACAAAAGTTCGTTCGAGCGGAAAACATAGCATCAATAAGACGTTTTGTTAAAAACTTGATATGGTGTAAAATTGGACAATTACTTGTTTTGATTTTCTTTCATTATTAGCATACAGGCATTTTGTTGTGAAGTTGCAATTAAACTGACTGTGAAAGAGTAATTTATCACTCTAATGTTTATTTATGAACATTTGTGAGAATTGGAAAACATAACTTGAATATTAAATTTCGAAATTGAATCCTATGTCATTGTCTTATGTTCTAGTCTTAAATGTGCTTAAACAATTAGTTAAATTAATATATAGAGAGTATTGTAGCTTACTGTAAATTTGTTGTTATACTATAGCGTAATTTGCTATTAAACCTTTATTAATATGTTGCATTGCATTACATCAGGTTGAACATAACAAAAAAGAATGCACCGTACGTAACAGCAGCCTATATATTAAAGTATAGTCATAAATTAAGTATATAATGGACCTTCAATTCTACAGAAGGCATTCAAGGCGATATACGAAAACTTCCAACACAATTACAGAGAACGTATTTTTAAATGTATTATTGCTAAAGAGCAATTAAGCTGCCGATTTTACTCTGCGCATGAGTAACAATGTCACTAATATAAAACGCTATCCTAATATTACTGCATGTCTCCCGCGATGAGAATGACACTTTTGCAAAGTAACGGACTGCACAGCCGTGCTTTACTGGTTAGCGTGTCGGCCTACTAAATTCATGCTACTGCTATGTAGGCCTACCACTCACGGGTTCGAGTCTGTCGGTCGGCCTCTGGTATATGAGGAGGTCTCCTGATGTGAGGAACATGGTGAAATGGACAATCCGTAGCCATATAAGTGAAATACCCTTGAGTACGACGTAAAACCCCAAACAAACAAGCAAAGTAATGTGTACTGCTTCTGTTGTGTTCAACTTGAAATTTGGAGTGGGTAGTCTTTTTCTTTCAATAATGCTAGGACACTTCTACATCAACAGACAATATTAACTATAAGCTGGTAATCATTTGTTCTTGTTAGGTTTAACACATGCTTATGTATATACATATTTATATAAATATATACGTAATTATAGCCTAACAAGATCAGGCATCTGCCAGCTGAATATTTACACAATGTCACATGGCAAAGGTATATTCATCGCCACACTTGCTGAATATCCAAATATCACTACAAAACAGGTAGCTGTTGACTATACAAGTGAAGGAGATATGTATTTTGCATGTACAAAACATGACCAAGCCGTCCATCAGTATACTGTATACTACCGAGGTAAGGCAGCGACAGTTTTACTTATATTTATCTTGTACAAATAAAATAAGCCCATGTTTAATACTTGACTGATGAAAATAATAAATTTTACTCATCGTTTTTGCATAATTGAAAATATATTTTTGATGTACAAAATTAATTGGATGGCTAGAATATTCGAACTGTGAACGGAGCCAGATATGATCAGTAAAAAGAAGGTCTTCACATTGTGCAGACAGTGACAGTTTGTCTTGTTTTATACAATGTTGAGGAGTCCTAATTCCTATCATCAACGTGCAGTGGTGACACATTGGTACTACCGACCTTCTACATATTTTTTTTTGAATTGTTGTACATATATTTGTTTGTTCTTCTTGTAGTTAAATTACTAGGAGTCCTGATCTTTGAAAGGGCTTTAAACCATAATATTCAAGCGCCTGGTTTATTTTTATTCGTACAAACAGAATTTGATCTAATACAAGTATTTCCAATTGTCACATTGCGGTGTACAACTTGTATTTAGATTGAAACATAACTGGACTTCAATATTCATGTACTCACATAAAACGTTTCCATTCAGCGGTAAACTGCATATTTTCTATCTCGTAACATCAAAACTTTGACATCGGCAGCCATGTTTTGAGTTGCGCAAACAGATGAAGAATATTCATCGTCACTTCAATTCTCAGAGATTTAACCAGTTGATTACGATGGCGGATCAACATTGGAAATCATCCAGACTATAGTATAACGTGGGCAATTCGTGGATAAAATTCCATAGATATAGTTCAGCAGAGAAAACAGTTACTGCAAGCGTCTATCGATTCTTAGCCGAGGGGGAAGCCTCAAGATTACAACAGCCGATCACTCGATGCTGTGACGTCAGCAAGGCTTCGGTCAAGCGCGTGATGCAGAGTTTAAAAGTTGCTGCACAGAGAAGAAACGACACTTGTGCTCTCGCCAAGTCAGAAGATAACAAGTGGACTACCAGTACAGGATGGAACTAAACAGCATGAACAACAAAGACCAAGCCATGGAATAAAGAAACGGACAAGCCCTGAAATATTATTACGGGTTCGAGCTAGACCATTGATATATATCTTTGGTCCGGCCTACCCCTAAGAATAAATTCACGGGTATAGACACCCTGAGCTCAGAAGTACACAGGTAGCCGAGAAATCAAGGCTGTGATGAATATATAACATTAGCATTGTTTTACTATCTCAGGTCCGTGCAAAACTTGAATTGATTTCGACTACAAGTGCCGCCTACCCCTGACAGTAGTGTACATGCTAATAATATATAGTCACCCGGACCTCAGAAATCCACGGGTATAGTCACCCCGAGCTCAGAAGTCCACGGATTGAAACAAGTAAAAGGCCGTTGTGACTGTATAAGAATAACATTCCCTTTATTATCACGGGTCCGTGCTAAACTTTAATTACGATCAACAGTATACTGTCTACCCCTGAAGATAATCTCCATGTTAAATTATACAAGTCACACCGACCTCAGAAATCCACAGGTAGTAAAGAAACAAAGGCCGTTGTGACTATATAAAAATAACATTCCTTCTTTTATCAAGGGTTCGTGCTAAACTGTGATTACGATCACCAGTTCTGCCTATCCCTGATAATACAAGTCACATGATAATTATTAGAGTCACCCCGAGCTGAGAAAATCATGGGTAAGCTAGTCACCCCAAGCTGAGAAATCCATGGGTACAGTCACCCCGAGCTCAGACATCCACAGGTACAGTAACCCCCGAGGTCAGAAATCCACGGGTAACCAAGCATCAAAGAATATACCAGATACAGGCTTTGCATTGATTTATTGCTGTAGGCTTATACGTGTCCGTGCTATAACTCTGATATAAATCATTGGTACTGCCAACCCCAGAAACAACTTAGGCCTACATGTTATTTCATTCATGGGACAATCACCCCGTGACCACTACTTTCTATTTGAACCAAGTGTCGAGATATTAAGTGCTTTAATATGTATGTGCTGAGCCATAAAGAGTGAACACGTCGCCATACCATATACAGATAAAGTTTATACAGCATATAACGGATGTAAAGACCACCGGATTTACTTTAGGGCACTCATATACAGCTAGGATGTGTGTATCATTGATGTTTTAATAAACTTAATCACGTTGGAATTTATATCAGACTTAGTGCTATTTTCTTGTATTCTTGTTTATGGACTATTGTTTGTGTAAATAAGCACTTATCAACCAATCTTGAATATCTAGATAAATATACCTACCATAAGCTGAGATCGTTAATCAGCTAAATGTAATGCGCATATCACAATACATTTGATTAAAACCAGAAGCCGTCTTACCTCCATGCCTTACGTACAGCCCGCTTGTTTATGTAACAGGACCATTTTGAATGTAGTGATATTCACTAAAACGGCGTAAATTGTGCGGTCGTAGTCAGCTGTATAAATACACCGTGACTATGCTATGATGACATTCAGCTGTATCAATGCAATCCCTTTTTTAAAGATACTATCATACTAACAAATTTAATTATTCTTAAATCAAAATTTGTTTCCATTAATGGTTGACCCACATTACACATTTTCACATTTTTTAAGCAGCTGGATTTTTCGTAACTGTGGCTAAAAGTAGAGCGCCGTCTCGTGACTGTCTGCATGGTAACATAGTGATGGCGATGGTTTATCCCAAAGTTCCCAGCGTTGAAAAGCTAGATGGTACTTGATGGTTACAAAATGATCATAGTGATGATACCATGCACAGTAACGAGAATCTCGTGTGGTTGAACCAATTGGGTTTACATTGGACATCATTGAGATTTTTGTCATTATATTATGGGCATGTCAGAACAGTCCGAAATGGATAATGCCGAAGCGATTATTATTTTAAAGCGATGCTCCTGGCTGTAATAACCTCTATATCCCTTAAAAGGTTATCGTCAAACATACTTAAATATGATATCGACTGGTCGTTTCTTCATCTTATAAAATCGCCTGAGGGTTACAAGTATATATACTTATATACGACCACTGGTTGCGGACATTTTGGGCGTGGCCAACCCTATTCATGACGCCACGCGATTTATATGCATGGGATGTGTTACGGGTGAATAATGTGTGAACTGTCAAAGGTAAACCGTACTATAAAAAGTCGACTATAGGTTTTGTGACGTAGGCCCCCTAGTGGAACAAGAACTATATTTGATTGGCCAATATTTGTGGAGCTCTTCTGTTTAGTGATCGAAGTAGCAAGACATGACCGCGTGGATGAAGCCACATCGTGTGACTCACTTGTAAACCCAAAGACTGTCTCGCACGCGTGAGAAGGTGCATCAAAGTAGAATTAGTAGGCAGATTTGCTGACCACTAAACCACGAACGCGAGCCGAGTGAGTTTTGGTTTAGATAATGTTCCCCTAGCGTAAAGAACTGCTCAGAATAGACATCGTGACAAAGCATACATTTAAAATTATCAACAATAAAAAAAAACAACGAAATTTGTTTATGAAATTAATTTGATGAAGTAACATTCAAGACAACATAATACACAACAGTACATAAACAGTATAAAATATAACAGTATTTTTTCATTCCTTAATATTTCATATATAACAGATCATTCTTCCCCTATTTATATAAAATATAGTATAAAATTTTTTCAAATCTCTTGTACATCCTGAAACTCTTTTGAATAATATAACTTGTAGTTAAAATTAACTTGGATGTCGTAGGCTTTGGTTAAAATCTCACAGCATGCAAAGGACTTTTTTTATTTAGCACAAACAAAAAAAAGATTTGAACAAGAAGCTAGGAGCAACAATGATAACAAACAAATCTTTGACAATCAAAAGGTCGAACGAACCAGTATAACAATAACTTATGTACAATAATATCGAGACAAAAGATCGTAACAAAATCAAACCAAATATAAACCAATAAACAAAACGACTTTTACGTGAAATTAAACAGATAAGAGACCTAACACTTTGTGTGGATTAATCTGGTAATTCGACTCGCCCTCTGTCCAGTCGACGATCTGAAATCAAATAATTAAGTTGATTAAAGCAGACGAACGATTTGAAGAAATTGATTGGTGGGTTGGGCTGGCACTCAGTCATATGAGCGAAATAACCCCCAAACCTGGGACTTACAATTTACCAGGTCTTCCAACGAATTAGTGGATCTAAATTTATTTTTATTTGTTAACACTGAACCATAAAATGTGAGGAGTTTGTGAGGTCAGAAAATGTATTTTCTTTCAGTACAAAGTATACCTAGGATAACAAGGTTTGAAACATACTACCCTTAGCAAGAGTGGTTCATTCATTTATCATATTTTGATTGAAGTTACGACACTGAATGTGACTGTTAAACTTACTTTGTTTTTAGTAAAATTTCTCCACATATTGCGTCTTCCTGTTCTCCACACCAGGATTTCCCGCCATTTGTACTGTGTTCAACAACAAGACCCGGATACTCCACGCTCGTCATGAGCTTACCGTCTACAACTCTAGATATATAAAAAAAGAAAAGTAAATATTAAGCTTGTTTGAGGTTTAACGCCGTATTTAATATTTATTCACTCGCTTGAGAGCGTGTCCGCCTAATAGATGAAGGAAACATCCTTCAACGTCACGGGCAATAAATAAACAGACAAGACAGGACAAATACAAGACAATTATAAAACATAATACAAAAACATCCCAAACAGATCGGCTACATGTTGCTCCTTAGCTATGAGAGCACCAGAGCAACAGGAAGCTCTTTCCCAACGCTTCGCTAGAAAGTAGCCGTGGACATGTACTACAGATCACATGGGTGCTTAGTGCCGAGATCTACTATATTTCACCCATATGATGGCGATTTTCTTACAGCCACAACAGGTCAAGTTTAAACATACTTAAGCAAATGCCCCGTTGAAAAATGAGTTTTTCTTCCGAGCTGACCGCATCAATTTACATTCAGACCATATCCAGTGACCGTTAAATCTTGACAATTAGCGCGTTAGTGTGCCTAAAGGCCTTGTATTTCCCTTTTGTCTATACAAACGTCACGGACTGCATGCACTCATCTGAATTTTATAAAATGGTCACCAATAATTTTTATCTTAGGAAGGGAGGGTGGTGTTTGCTGGATTAATGTCCAAAGAAACCTCTAGATCAAATATATTTAACACCGTGCACAAGGGTATTTCATTTATTATATCGGTGTATGTATACAACACATGGAAATAAATCCGCTAGTCATAACTGGCAGTGCCACCCATATCACAACATAATTTCACTGAATATTCATTTAGGGCATTAGAAGATGGCACTGCCATTTACAGATTTATCTCCCTTTCCAGCCACTGGCCAACCCCATTGGGCATTACTCACTTGGCACCTGGAGGAGACACTCTGTATTTGATTCCTAGGTTGTCTAAGCGACGAAGTTCTTTGTATCCCAAAGTATTTGCAAAGTCTTCCCAGTCTATCTTCATAAGACGTTGCCGGACGGTGGCGTTTTGAACAGTTTCCCAAGATGCTTTGTGCCACGCGCGCTCAGCCAGCGCCAAAAGGCGTGGAAAAATCATATAGTCCATCTGCTCTTCTGTACGAACCGTTTCCGTCCAGAGGTGGCCCTGTATGCCTACGAAAGAAAAACAATTGAAAAACTTGCTTGGTTTTTATGCAATTTTTTAGGTTTATTTCAAGAAAAGGTGAAAGTTTCTCGATCCTATAAATGTAGACACTTATAGCTATTTGATTGGCAACATATGATGTAACCGTTCCACATTGAAACTAGACAAATTTTCATCACCGATATACGTCGTACGAAAGGACACAAACAGCCATAATATAACCAAATATGTTTTGTTGGAAATTTATAATCTTCATGCTAAACATAGATCGCATGGATACACTCCAAATTAAGACTTCATCAAGAGGGCGAAACGACGAATATTTCCAACATGGCGCTTCTATGCTATGGCAATTAAGACACGCCATGGAAAAAACCCCAAAAAGAACGAGTACAAGATCTGATTGGTCAGGGTTTAGCTGTATTTGTGAAATAACGATTTGTCAGCGCAATAGATTCAGTCACTGGCCGGACAATTCTGCACAAGGCGCAAACTAACACGCCATGTTCCTGCTTTATGCATAAACTCACCCATTATATTTTCCTTAATGCGCAGTGGAACACACAGAGACCCATCTTCACCGCACAGTTGTTCTTCCGTATAAGGTTCGCCATTTCTTTTCTCCGCCACATTGCCGTAGACGTTATCGGGCATATACCCGAACACTTTAATGGCATCGGTGAACCGAGGCGCCCAGTAATAACCCCTTTCTTCCGGGTCAGGTTCATAAGGGTGATCAAAGTACAGATGAGTGGCGTGAGCTAATACAACCTGTGGAGGATATATTTTTAAATTATAGGGGATTATTTAAAGTTTTTGATTAAGATTTTACACAAATAAATGTAACTTATTTGTTTGGTGTTGAACGCCAGCACCAAAGCAACAACTTAGCTCCCTCCTAACCTTCCCGCCAAAGAAATGTTTGTGTGCAAGCCCAATTGGTGAAGGAAATCCGCCTCGATGCTACGAACAAACAAAGGCACGACAGGACAATCACAGGACGCAATACAAAGACATAAACAGATCGGCTTCCTGTTCCTCGTTAGCGCCGAGAGCACCAGGCCAACAACGAAGCTCCCTCCCAAACCTCCGCCAAAGAAATGTTAAGTTTACAAAATACAACTTAGACCTTCAGGTGTACTGTATCTGGAAGATCCAGCTGCTTGTGTATATTGATTGGTTGGGGTTTAACGTCGTACGCAAGGGTATTTCATTTATATGACGACGGATTGTCCACTTCATAATGTTCCTTGCCTAATTACGGTGGAAAACCAGGAAGAAACCTCGTAAAAACTACCCCCGCGATTGCCGGAGCCACATCGCGTGACTCACTCCTATACCGGAGGGTCGACAGACAGACTCGATCCTCTGAACGGTACATCGAAATTTGCTTTAGGAAGCGCACTCGCTAACCACTAAGCCACGGCACCGTTATTTATTGATTGTTTGTTTGATTGGGGTTTAACGTCGTACTCAAGGGTATTTCACTTATATGACGACGGACTGTC
>JAQQZZ010096628.1:0-16977 GCA_030265115.1 Mopalia vespertina | reverse complement strand
AAGGTCCCGGGTTCGATTCCCGGTGGAGGCAAGCAAATTTTTCTCTCTTCATTTATTCAAAATATATATATACATATTTTTCTCTCTTCATTTATTCAAAATCTATTTATTTATAAAATAATATACCACGTGTCAGTGCACGAAATGTTTCATAACACTTATTATAATGAGGCTCGGCTCGTGTAAAAGGCTGTAACCAGGATTTTAGAAACATGTGTGATTGGATTTTCTATGGAAGAACAAATCGTTATAAATCGTACATAGAACTGGCGATAAGACAATCAAAATTGTACCATCGGTTCTATCGTAGGAGCTTATGCAAAATTCCATTGTGGCAGCTATCCGCTTCCATACAAAACTGTCGCGTTATAAAATAAAATGTATAAGTCGCAGAAAAGTAAGCCAAGTTGTAAATTTGCCAGTTGAAGAATTGAAAACGAGGTTCCTCTGCGTGATAGTATTTTTGGCCAGTAAAATAATTGCTTTTTGACTTGCATTCAATCAACAAAACGCTTTCAAACTAGAAGTAAAAATTTCACTGGCCATTCAGCGACGTATGATTTTTTGCAGTTGTCTGTCTTTAAAAGACAAAAAGTAATCGGGAAACAGTATTAACCTATTGAGCATGCGCATTAGACAAACTTGATCATCAAGCGACCTAAATAACGCACTACAGAAAACAAGTGCCAGTCGAAACACAGGAGGTAGCTGTTAACGGCGCCCTTTTCTACCCTTTGCAGAAGCTGTGAACAGTAAGTAATTCTTTATCAACAAAATTATTTTGAAAGAAAGGTTTTGTCAACCAGTTGCATCACCTATCATTGTTTTGTAAGGTAAAGAGATGTGATTTGATGGTTGATTTACTGATTTGGTGGACTGACGGCACAAGCAATGTGACAGCTAAGTCACGTTTTGCCTGCGTCTTGCTTTTGACCTAGTTGTCAGGTAGATGCTTTATGAAGCATCTTTTATGAAATTCATCAGACGATTTGACCAGTATGCATGTTATTTTTTCAAAAACATTTTCGCGTAATTTGTATTCAGTCAAAATGCTCGTAGACTGGATTTGTATCCATGTTGTATAATCTACTGACTTATTATTATATCATTTTATAAGGTATCTAAATAAGGCTACATTGTATGATATACTATTAGAGATACAGGAATCTGCATCTAGTTTACATAAGGGTACATTTATGGCACGCCAAAGCGGACAAAATTCAAGACTCCAAAAAATATACTTTTTGCTCATAGTAACAAAAAAAAATATCATATTTTAAAACATTGTACAAGAAATATAAATTCTGTTCAAAAAAATGATTTTTATCCATACAAAAAAACAATTTTAAGTACCAAGATTTTTTATTTGGTCCTATATTTACATTTATATTTGTTCCAAGACTGTTTTACGGTCCAAGTACTTTTTTTTTTATCCAAGACTTTTTTACTGTCCATAATTGTTTAACAAAGCAAGATTTTTCTTTCCATCCAAGAATCACGTGACCTATAAAAGATTCATTACATGACCACTAAGACTGACTTCGTCTTTTGTTGCCAGTTTGCTATCCGAAATTAACACCCTTAATCAGTGACGCTTACTCAGTTACCGATTTAGACCCCGTGCTCTTACCACTTTGCAGCTTTGTGTAATTATGTATTTTAGTTTGGATGAGACCGTGTAGTGTTAACTGGTGTCATCCGTTTATGTGGCCACGTGAATCTTGAATTGGTCACGTGAATCTTGGATCAAAAAAAAAATAAAAGTAAAAAATTTGGGACCCCTTTAAAAATATTGGATCGTAAAAAAAAAATTCTGGGACCGTTTAAAAATCTTGAAACAAAAAAAATCTTGGACTAAAACATGCAGTCTTGTAACACCTATCAATGTAAATCTTGGACAAAATAAATAAAATTCTTGGACCAGTAAAAAATTATTTTGTATGGATAAAAAGCTGAGAATGTGATCAGTGATTGTGAATGAACCTGATATCCATCATGATCACATTTTGATTGGGGGCCTGTAGCCGTAGCTTAGTCTAAGTGTGTGCGCTTACTTTAGAAATTTAAGTGAAGTGGACAATATAAGTGAAATACCCTTGAGTATGATGTTAAACCCCAATCAAACACATTTTGATCAGCAATCAGTCACCAATCACTGGCCCAGGTGAGTAGCCAGAAGAATTTTCCAGGGCCCTATCTAAAAATCATCCGACAGTTTTAAATCAGGGTTCTCAAATTTTGTGCCCCGTTTTGGTTTGATCTTTAACACTGATATCTGACATGAAAACAATACTATATTGACATTAATTTTGGCTTACAATACTTTGGCTGCCCATACATTTACAGGAACCAAATTGGGTCTGGAAACTCCTCTTTGGCCGTTAGTCTTATCCCTGCTTCATGTTAGCTTAGTTATATATTAAAATCGCTGAAAAATAGGATTCAGGCCTAAGATAAATGCAAGATGGTGCGTTCAATTTAACAATAGGAAGTAAGTTGACCTGATAAATGATGGAATATTACTGAGAAATCCAATATTTATTAAAGGTTTCAAATTTTGATTGTTGTCTCAAAGAGTTTCTATAAACTGAGGAACAACCAACTCTCTGAATCATTAAAAGTTAAATCCTGGGTACACCAAGGCTCCATTCTTGTCCCTCTTTCATTCAATTTCATAGTGTGCCTAAATGACTGTGTGATACTTAGTACTCAGAAGAATTGTTTGAAGGAAAAACTATCCTCCTTGTCTCTTTCAATTAAAAATACCAATCCCATCCCAGAAAGATTTTCATTCTTTACAATAAAAATATGTATTTCTAAAAATTATTGGCACTCCCACACATGTAGAAATGTGGATGAATTAAAACCTGTGATTTTAACCATCCAGAGGATAATTTTTTTTTATCTTTTATCTTTAGCTGTATATTTATGATTATCTCATTTTAAAGCCAGGACCAAAGTCTCGGTTTTAGGAGGGCAGTATTGCCTTATATAAGCTTATACATTTTTCCTCTCTACGGTTTAAGCAAGGACCAAATCAAGTTTTTAGGATATTTATTATATAAATCTCCATTTGGAAAGGATCATGTGCTGAACACTTACATTTGTTATTCAATACGTTTCCTCACATTGTACTCGCTATATTGGTATTCCAAAATCGGTCATGAAGCCAGACAGGTTGGATACAAGCGTTAGTACAGCTTCTCCAGATATATAACTGCTTCATGTACATTATCATAATGTATTAATACCTACACTTGGGGGATTTTTACATTGACTTTAACTGTGAAAAATAAGAAAAATAATGATGTAAAACTTAAGTTTACAATATAATTGGACTATTTTACCTAATCTGATAGATGTATTAACAATCTTTTCTTGTGTGTGGGTGATTTAATTTGTTAGACAAAGGGACGGTTATAAGCTAATATAAAGCATGGGCTTTTTCTTTGAGAGATCTTAACTATAAACCTAAATTGTAAATTCAAGTATTTTACCTTATCTGATATATTTAATTAACAATAATTTTATATATTTACGTTTGTTTTTGTATGTCTGTGTGACTGGTTGTACAGGTTTATTTTAGCTTATATTTAGCTAATATATACTCACTAAACATTGGCTTAAATGTAAAAAATTGAAGAAATATATATATAAAAATGTTTATATACATGTATCTTCATTTATTCAAAATATAGTAATTGTAATATTTCTATCTAATGATAATCTGAAATATTTGAATTAGTTTCTGATGTCTAAATGGAAAAAACAAAAAACAAATTTTGTTTTTTGTTTTGTTTTGTTAAATGGACAGTGTGTTACTTCACAGAGTAGCTGAAATACTGCTGAATGTGGCGTAAAACAATAATCAATCAATCTTATGTCTGTGTGATTGGTTGTATTGTATTGGTGTAAGCTAATGTATCAATATGTGATAGCTTGCTTGGATGTGTGTCAGCTAACACATCCTTAAAGCAGTTATGTCCTTGAGAGGTCTTTGGCTTGATTCGCAGTGAAACTATGGTAACCGTTCACTGTTATATATCTTGGCTTTATATAAATGATACAAAATAACATGTGACTGCAACCACGGAACGATCATATAAGACAGTAGCTGCTCCCGAGTCACATGAATCTTTCCAAGGCTACAATATTGAGAATATGAACTGACATGTGGACGAACCTTGAAAATACTAATTGACATTGGTATCTAGGCTTATAAAGATGATAAATTACTTCTAGGTCTCCCATTGAACTGAACTTCTGTAAGCCTACATACATGTAAGCGGAGTACCTGTTTAGGTGCATATTTTATTTATATATGACTACATTTTAGTACAACTAATATTTTTTAAAGTTTTAATTAGTTATTATTGAATTTTATAATATCAGTGTCCCATGGACATTGTAAGGTCTAAAAAAAAAATGTCTTGTTTCCTCTAACCCGACAGGCCCTACGACATAGCTCGAGTCTAAAGTTTATACTGCTTTTTTTTTTTTAAAAATTGAAAAAATATTTTAAAATTTTTTTTTCGAAAGACGTTACCAAATTGGCATAATTTGATAGCAAAATCGTTTTCTGATGTTTTTTTGGTCATGTAAGCATTTGCATGGCCACCACCTCATACTCAAGCCCTCTGTGAATCTGCCAAATCAAGTTAATGTGAATTTATATCTTAAATAATAGCAATTTATCATAAATATTTAAATATAAAAAGTTGAATCAGTTTTATTTAATATTGACTGTTTTGTACGTTTGTACGTAAAAAAAAAAATTGAGAAAATTGTGCCTGCCTGGTCCAATTTTTTCCCTGCTACTTATGTTATAACCCTGTCTTGTCAGAACTGGAAATAGGGGTAGGTGTCAGTTAGGTGATTACCATTCAGAATCTTACACAATAACCTATCAAAATTGTGTGACTTTTCCGTGTTATATATAACAATAACTGATCAAAATCACAACTTAGTTTTTAAATAACTGCTCAAAATATTTTACCTAATATCAAAGCTTGCTCCTTGCCAGTGTTAAATCCAAAAGGATGTTTTCCTCTGCCCATTGGTCTGGCAGGCGGTCATATGATTGAAAAAACATTAATGCTGCATGAAACCCCAATCAACTAAAGAAAAACCAGTACTGCTTGAACTACATGTATAATGATGATGTTTTGTTGCAGGCCACACACCCACCAAAATGGAGTGGTTAATGATGAACGCGTACGGAGCTCACTCCATAAGTGAGAACATCGGATATGTCCTAGATGGAAGCTACATTGTAGCCGAGGACTGCCTTGGTATGTTTTCATTTCTCTACATTATGAACTATTGACTTTATTTTCTATCTTCATACAGATTAAACATCTCTTCTGCTTATCAACAGTTCATTAATCCTCTGCCCCTGGAACCCGGGGAGACATACCCTTTATCTGTCCTTCTCTCCGCAACACACCTTCTTCCTAACCTTTCTGCTTCATCAGATTGAAGTTTGCACACAACTTTATGATGACAAGTTACAGAAAAGTTATGGCCTTTTGACTGAAAGAATAGGAAAACATTGGTTGCAGCGTGTTGAAACTTTTTACAAATGTATACAACATGTTAACTGCAGTTCTCAGTTTTCATAATTGTTTGCAAAGTTCCTGCCAATATGGTACATGTTTAATATGAGTGAAATATCTCATTTATTCTGCATGTTCAAACAAACTTGCACAAAGGGTCTACAAGCCTCAAGGTACAGCTGGGGTTGATAGAAGTCTTTTAAAAATTTAATTTTTGATTTACCAAAATTAAATAAAATTATGATTTAACAGCTTCTTGCTGTTATGAAAACTATATATTTTAAGTAAAAGCTCTGATTTAAAATTAAAGTTCTATAAAATATTGAATATTCCTATTTAAAAAGGGAATATTACATCAAGTTTTATCATTGAGCCTACTAAGTTCGGCTCCCTAAAACGACTTCAATCAACCCCTAGGCAGAATCAGACATTTGACACGACCGTTTGAAGCAAAGCTAACACAATTAGAACACCAGTATTGTGAACAAAAGGGATTGGAGACAGCTCTGATTGATTTCTGGATCAGACCAGCTTCTGGATGATGATACTTTATCATATTTGTGAGGTTTTGGATTTAAGATGGAAAGATTGATTGATCTGTGATTTATTGTGGTAATTAGGACCAGTGCGCACTGAAGACAAGGTGACCTGTACTTGTTAAACATCCCTGAGGCTTTCCTCTAACCCAAGCATTCAACCATACAGGTTCCCTAGTAAACAAACGGAAAATTATGTAACACATTCAAATGCTTTAAAATTTTAAAAATAAAAAACAGCAAAAAATTTATAAAAAAAACGACATGTACAAAAAAAAAAATGAAATGTTGAAAAAAGCTTTAATGTCACATGTGTTCACTGATTATGTCCCCTTACATGTACATAACAACAGAAACACACAAAGGTTAATATTGACTCCATTAATATGATTTTATAGCTATATATGTCTTGAAATGAAATACCTTTTAATCTATTAGATCCTCAATGATTATGATTAAGATGCTATAAAATTAGGGTCTATCGTGAATCTCTGAAACTCAGTTGATAGAGGCTGAGCACAACGGCAGTCCAGAAACATATATCACAAGCTCAAATCCCGGTGGAGGCATGCACATATTTCTTTCTCTCTCTTACATTTTTAAATACATCTGCATGAGAATGATAATTTCTTCTTTGTTTTAAAGTTCAATGAATAATTTTTTTTTGTGGAGGCGGGGAAATATTTAAACTGTTAAATATTATATTCATAAATCATAACAGTTCCTTAAATAAAAAATTTAAATAATTTTTTTGTAAGATGAATCCGTACCTCTATCTTGAATTGTGACAGCTGCAGTGGTAAATTTTCCACCCATCCATATCTACTAAAAGATAGAGGAATATTTCCCACTGCAATGATGCAAGAGATGAATATGTGGTTAAGCTTAATTTTACATCTACAGATACCTTACTGGACATCTCTGAGAAGTTACAGACTGAAGATCCAGTGGTCAAACAATTCCGGCGTCAATTAGCTCTTATGGAAGTTATTAAAAAGGTACAGCAACAAAATAAAAGCTCAAACACAAACTATTTTGCTTCTAATATTTTTATCTAATATGGCTGATCGACATATGAGTGAAATAACAATAACTATAGAACCAGCTACCCTGGTTTAGCCGTTACAGTGATCAAGCTACTTATCCCTGTGTAATCAGACTACCAATAACGGCTCGAGTCCCACATTCAACAGTCTGTACAGATGTTTGAGGTAGTCACTCCAGGTGACTCCGGCAATCAAAGGGTGGGTTTTACGAGGTTTCCTTCTGGTTTTCTATCATTTTTTAGAAGGCACATTGAGAAGTGGATATTCTGTCCTCTTATAGATTAACTATCCCGGCTTTATGATCTTAAACCTGAATCGTACAACCAACACAAACCCTACATGTAATGGTATTAAAATGTTTTAAGGTGTTACTTTAGCGGTGTACAGTGTACATTGGAATCCTCTACATGTCTACAAGAGTGTAGCTTTGTTCAGCCAAACATCTAACATGGAGGCATGCACATTTAAAGAATTTATGAAAAAACTATTTAAAAAATGTGGAAATTAATAAGCCTTTTATAGCATTAAATGTATTTAAAGTCTTGAGTGAGGTCAGTACATGTAGTTTGAATATAAACAATATCAGCTTTAAGTGGCATTAAATAGTTGATTTACTAAATAAGTAAAACCTCTATATGGATTCCAGCTTCTAGTTCATTCTCAACACAACTTTTCTATGTCTATCCAGGCATGTGCTATTGGAAAGAACAGAAGAAACAGGCTCTTTTCATTTTTATGCAAACTTATTTTAGGAGTACTGATTAATGGGTTTTCCTAATTGTTTGCAGTCTTCGCCTCAATTTGCATTTTGATACTTATTTTGACCAATTTTGTTCATCTGATCATCGATGAAGTTTTTATTTTTCATCAAATGCTCATTTATGTATTTAAAAAATCAGCCGAATTAAATGGTGGCAAATGAAAATGTTAGATTATTTCACAAGATTTTACAGGACCGATTTTAAGGATATGCCGGAAAGTATTATAGCATAAGACTGTTGATCCAAATTTCGTTTTCAACCAAAACAATTTTACACCATGGTTAAAGAATAAAATAACATGCCTACATAGAATAGATTTCCACTAAATAGTCACAAATGTTTTTTAATAATTAAATGGTCCATCACCCGGTTACCTTAAAAATCTGCCTGGTCTGTGGCCTTGGTTTAGTGGTTAGCATGTCAGACTACTTACCTGATTCCATGGACCCTCAGGTGTTACAGTTCTCAGTGGACCAGTACTGAAAACCCAAGTTGACTCTGGCTATAGCAGGAGTCCGTTTTTCCCAGGCAATACGACCAAGTTATTTTGAATTTGAATTTGAATGATTTTTCCCTCTATAACTTAAAGGATTTATGTTTTCCAGCTGAAAGAGTGTTTGAAAACTATATATATTTTGAATAATTGAAGAGAGAAAAATTTACTTGTCTTAACTATATATACATGTACATGTGTAAGTACTCTGGATAGGTGTTAATTGATATGTTAAATCAATAGGTGAAATCCACGTATTACTTCACTTATTTTAATGATCTTCAGCGTTTGGAGCCCGCCAGGTAATATTCAAATAGCTTCAGGAATCAGGATTGCCAGAGTTTTAACTTGACCGGTGGGTTTGGGAGAAAGCTGCCTATTCCCTGGGTCCTAAAGGGGATTGTTTCTTTGTTTTTGTGTCTTGCAATTGTCTTATCTTGTTTATGGCTGTCACGAGTTAATGTAGCAAGTGATTTCTTTCATCTATTTGGCTGTCATGCTATTGAATGAGTTTATTAATCTTAACAACAGACTGTACAGTGTAAAACCTGGAACAAACAAACAACTTAAACCTGGCCCCTTAATAAAAATTTGCTGAGTCCATAAGATAAAGTGTTTCTATGGACATGGCTTTGTTCATTAAGACAATTGTCGGTTTATACTGTTTTAATTCTGTTCAGGATTTTGTACCATTATTGCTCAACATTGACACAGAAGAGGATGCTGAAATTTTTTGTTGTCTCATAACGTAAGTATATTTATAAGTAGAAGATTACAATTCTGTCAATTTGACGACATTATTTTTGGGGTGTGGCTAGATATATGCATGGACAGTTAATAAAGCATCGCAAGATACAGGTGCCCTTTATAATATTTGTTTTGAGGTTAACACATACATTATAGCTGGAGAACAAAACAACTCTGAATCCCCAAATTTGGAACTGTGCTGTTTTGTAATAAGAACCCTATCAAAATTTGACAGATTTACATGTTCAGAGTACTGTCCACTAGTAACTTGATACTGTGGTATCTAGTTAACAGCTTCATTGGGGTAGATAAAACCTACCTTTTTTAAAACTGAACTTGATGTGATGAAAAAGGTTGATCAGTACTCTAGTGCCGGATACAGTGTTGACAGTCTGATTAGAGTAATTGTTTATGAAGCTGTCTGTGCACATAGAGTTCACAATGACACAAATATGGATGGTTGGGGGCATGGGGTGTATTAGCTGACAAAATACTAGGAATTTGGCAATGTTTTTATCCCTACCTACACTACTTCTACATACAGTGTAGGTAAAATATATATTTTCCCCTATAACATTATTAAGTGTAAAGAATTTAAAAATTAGAACAAGCTTTGGCAAACACTTTATTCTGCTCAATATGCTCATAGTGTTAAACACGGTGAAATGTTGTTTATACTAAATACTAGGTAAAACCATTAGAAAATTGATGGGAGGGAGACGAAACAACAGATACTTTCTTGTTTACACAATATTTCTATTTGTGTTCTCAGTTTGGAAAAAATGATGGCTTCATATTGAAAAGTTACTGTGACATTGATCTTATGAATACCCTGGTTGAGTTTGATTTCCCTCCACCCATTGGGTGAGCATGCCGTCATATGAGTGAAATAAGCTTAAACATGGCATTAAACCCAGTATGAGTCATGTCTCAGATGAGACGTTTTCTACCATCCTTATGCTGTTGGTTATTTAGGTGACATTTCCTTCTCCTCATGGACCTATCATTACTAAGCATTTTATAATGAAAATATGTATACATGTGAAATTAATCCAGGTTTATATACCTAAGACATTGATGTAAATCCAACCTGCCCACTCCTATGGTTTAGTTGATGGCCTACTATTCCAGATTCAATGTACCGTTCTCAGGCTCAAGTCCATCTGTTGCCCTAATTCTAATAGGTATATGAGTGAGTCACAAAAAGTAGCTCTGGCGATTGTCAGGCTGGTCTTTCCTCTCAGTTTTCCGCAGTATTTAAGCAAGAAACAGCGAGTGATGGACAATCTGTTTTCTTAGAACTGAAATACCCTCGAGTATGATGTTAAACCGCAATCAAACAAAAAACAATAAATTCTATCCATTCTGTTATGCTAAAAAATCTGTATAAACTGATTATATGTTTTATGCTTTTTTTGTTAATCGCAGGGTGCTGGCTGACCTTACCCATCCTTTAGAGTGTTTAGATATGGCACGTAGAGGACCAGGCAGCCATGATACGTTACCTGCCATGAAAATACAGGAGATTGCCAAACTAAAGGCAGACGCCCAGGAAGCATTCCAAGATAGAACTCTTATTGCGCGATTATTCTCAATTATTTTATCTATTCTAAGACAGGTAACTTAAGTTTTTAATTCCCATATTCAATTTCTAATCCCCATTTTCAACTTTTCACTTCCTTATTTAAGTTCTCATTTCCCAAGTTCAGGTTCTCTATACCTATAACCTTAAGTATTGGGTGAACCACAATTAACCTACCTAATTATGTCTACAGGTATCAATCATATAACTCTGAGTTACATTGCACTTTTTATAATCATTGATTGTCTGTTTATATCTAAGGACGAAGCCATCTCATCAGAACAGTGTAGAGCTGTCCATCACTTCTTCCTCTTCGTCCAGAATCTATTGTATATATCCCAGACAAACCCGGACACAGACATCACCTCAATGTCTTACAACCAATGCCTTTTACTCAGGTAAGTTAAAGCGGAGGGGTGGGAGGGAGCCTCATGTTGCCCTGGATGCTCTCAGAGCTAAGAGGCAACATGAAGCCGATCTGCTTGTAATGTCTTTGTAATTACAACCTGTTATTCAGATTGTCCTGTATTTGTCCCGTCTTGTCTTTGTTTGTTGCCAGTGTCATCTCCAGTAGGGAGGTTTCTGACACCCATTGGGCTGCCATGCCCTCATATAAGAGAAATAACCTCAAGTCCGCTTTAACCCAACTCAAACAAAAAACCCTAATAAATCCTCACTCACACCTACAGTGCTGCACACCTGTCCAGTTTGTAATACAAAAAACAATACTCACCTGTTTAACCTGAAGCCATTCATACATGTTTGGTGGCAATATATTGAGCTTCCAATTTGGGTTACTATTCACGCCACAGCATAGCTGAAATACCGCTGAATGTGGCGTAAAACACTAATTAATCAATCAATCAATCAATTTGGGTTACAGGTTTTTTGTACTCTAATTAATCTTTGCATATTTAGATAAAATAGTATTACTAAGGGTCTCCCCTTGAAAGAAACAGATAAGTTGACTTGAATCTGATAAATTTATCAAAAGATGTATACTATTATTCATGAAAGCTATCTCCAATGTAAATTTAGTGAAGAATCCTATCATATTCATATCTCATTTGTGTTTCAATTGATTTGTTGATATAATATGGCATATATATTTGTTTCAGAAACTTTTTGAAAGAAGGTTTATCTGACATTATTCTCACAGCTATGAACATTCCACAATGGGTAAGTCAACAACGGTATTAACAAATGTCACCTGTATTCTATCACATACTTTACAAGTGTTAAATTTTGTCCCTTTTTGTTTCCTGTGGTATTGAAGGTGGTTTTCTCTGGCATTCTTTGATTAGTAAAATTAGCTTAAACATCACCTAAAAGTGTAATCAAAACACATAAGGTTTCTTTAAGCCACTTAGATAAACTATTTTGTTTAGAAATTTGAAATTCAAGAAGGAATAAGTCTTCCATAAAGTTTTGGAAATTAACTTTGCTCTTTGTTTGTTTTCAGTATCCCTTTTCTGATGCTATTGTTCAACTATTGGCAGTCATGTATACTGATGAGGTGAGTTAAAAATGACAGACTGTTTAAATCATTTTGTCCATCTGTTAGTTACATGTATCTGAAAAATGAAAGAGAAAAAGAGATTTCTAAATTTCAGTAAATTATTCTTTACCATTGTGGGATTATATCAGAATTGAAATCCATTAAAACCTACAAACCATAAAATGTGGCTCTGGGAAATCGCCAGGGTGGTTTCAACGACGCTTTCCGCAGTATTTAAGCAAGGAACAGTGTGGAATGGACAATCGGCTTCATATAAATGAAATACCCTTGAGTACAACTTTAACCTCCAATCAATCAAACAAACAGCAAACCAACATATTAATGGATAATCTTTTTTTGTGGCCTAAAACTCTAATCAAAGCAACAACCCGTGTAGCATGACCTTTCTTTACCATGTCAATTTATGCCAAAGTCGGCAATTGGCCTATCTTCGAACCATCTTGCCGTACATAAATATTCCTGATTGATCATACACTGAATGTACCTCACTGATAAATGGTTTCATTTTGGGGCATGATTCTGTCGCTGTAAAATGTTAAATTTTAAATCCTTAATAATTTATCGGATTTAACCTTGTTCTGTTTGTACAAAATCATATCTTTTATTTTCTGTATTAGATGAACGATACTGGAGGATTACGGAGGATCAGGGAGTCGGTAGCACAAGTTGAAAATAATTTATTATTAGGAAACGAGGAAAGTGAAAGTGAGGAAGCAATGGATAGTTCTGCACCGAGTATTGATAAAAATCGTCTGAGCTCTCTGGTAGAGTTACTGGGTGTCATCGGATGTCTCAAGGATTCCCTGTCAATCTCAGACACCAAAGAGGAATCAACAGTTTCATTGAATGTTCAGAAAGCTCAAGTGTCCGGAAATCACCGTGTACTCCAAACTGAAATCAGGTATGGATTAATCTGATTACTGTACTTGTATTTTGAAAAAATGAAAAGAGAGAATACATTGCTTGCCTCCACTGAGATTTGAGCCTGGGACATTTGGGTTACTGCTGTATATATATATTTTGAATAAATGGAGGCGAGGAAATTTTTCTCTTGTCAAATGCTATTGGAATACACCACCATCATATTAGTGAAACAGAGCCTGAAATCAAATCTTTCTGATGTCTTGTTTGTGCCTCTTCTGATTGTCCAGTTGTGTCTTTGGTGCCAGTTAGGTCAAGGGAGGTTTCCTTCACCCAGTAGTTTAGTGCCCCAATACTATGAGTGAAATAACCGTATACATTTTTGTAACCGATTATTTGAAAATAAATCAATTTATTAATTAAACAACTATTGATATGTTTATTGTAGTCTTCTGCTAGAAGAGTTTGAGTGGAAGTTTTTACAAACCGGATTCACTAAGCTGGTTTTAGCTTTTGTGGTAAGTGATGTCCGAATTACTTCAATTTCCCACAGCAATTATAAAAAAAGACGCTTTTGGCATGAGTGTTTTCATTGCTTCATAAAATAACAGTTACCAGTTAAGAACGGAACCTTCCCTCAATGATCTTCCCCATGGATTCAGATCTAGGCCCATTTTTACAAAGCATCCTTAGGCTAAGGTGACCGTAACATTTAAGGTGATACTTGAGAGGAAAATTGACCCCCTTTAGACCTTATGCTAAGGGGGCTTTGAGAAAGAGGTTCATCTCCTTGGTTTAGCCCTAAGGGAAAACTAAGGTCACCTTAGCCCAAGGAGCCTTTTTGCAAGTGTGCCCTGTACCTTATTATTTTTAAAACTGGAACTGTAGATTAAGCAGAAAAGCTCATGTAGTGTGCTTGCCTGTGTTCATTACATGTTTATGAGAAACAGAGATGGTGTGTGCTGTGCCTGTATTTATTTGGTATTTACAACTGATGTTTGACTTGGTATTTTAAGAAACAATTACGTAGTGGGTAGCTGCCTTGTTCTGTTGTAACTTGGTATTTATGAGAAACAATTATAGAGTGGGTCCCTCCCTTGTCGATGAACTTCTTAACAATGTACAACATGAATTGAGTGAGACTTCTGCTCTGCTTGAAAATGCCAGATTGTGTGAGAATTTAGTGGATTTCTTTAGTTTCCTTCAGATTAATAGCAGTATAATCGAATTGTATTGATGCTGTCATCATTAAAGGAACAGGCATTTATAAAAAACACTGTAACATATTACAGTTGTTTTTGCTGTTGACTTTTTAACACCTTGTCCAACTAGTGAAGTACCATCGAAGACAACGTTAAACATGAACTTATCGTTTTCTTCATTATTTTAACTGGTGTCCACAGTATAGAGTTCATATAATAATTTAAACAAGTATTTTAATAATTCTAGCTCTTGAGTAACTAACATGTCCCATTGTTTTGTTGGTTTTGTGTAGCTATATACTTTTATATTCCAAGAGCTGTGCTGTAATTCAACCAGTCAATGTTATCATTCCTTTGAATTCCTTTATGTTTACAAACTTTTATTTCGTAATTCTCTTGTTTTTTTTTAGAATCAGAATTTGAAGAACGAATCAGGACGCGGAAATTTCTTTTATTTGTGGATGATGTGTTATTTTCTGTCAATTGCTCACAGAAACCGTGTGGATTTCAAACACATCAGGTATTGATAAATATGGTACTCCTAACAATAACCAAAGTGAAGTTAAACTTATAAACAGACACATGTGGGGCAGAGACAGATATCTTCTAAATCACCTTGCCCTCTGGCTAAGGGCAGTTTGTTTGAAGAGTAGCAATGCTGTCTTTACTTAGCATTGGAGGAAAATACTTTCCAACATTATGGAAACGTTTCACATCTTGGTTGTGCTAGTGTCAAATATTGTTGGAATACACCACCTCATATAAGTGAAATACCCTTAAGCACGGCGTAAAACACCAATCAATTAATCAATCTAAATCATCTCAGAACTCATCCATTAAATTGCTGCTTTGGAAGCTATTTTAAAGGCTTGGAATTGTGTCTGAGAGTCAGACGATTGATTTCCCAGTTTGAAAGAATAAAGATTTCTGACTATCATGGAGGTGGTTTCAACGAGGTTTCCTCCATGTTTTTCACCATGTCTAAGTAATCCAGGTACTGAAATGCAAGTTCTCTTGAGTATGACATTAAACCCCAATCAAACAAACAAACAAACCTATGTTTTGTTTTGCAGGTGTGTCTTTTTGAGAGAAGTCATTACAATGTTAACCTACCAAGGCTTCAAAATCTGGCTTCAGATCTTCAGCTCCAAAGGTGGACTATCCCAGGTTCTCTATAAACAGTAAGTCCTGATGCATATGATGTTATATTGGTTAGCACATGTTGAGAAGGGTTCACATCAGATTATGCCCAGACCCCCTCCAAGGTCTCGGAAACTTTCAGGATATCAATGGTCTGAGGAAAAACCTCAGCTAGTGAGGGCCATGAATTTGGTGTACGTGTACCATATTGATTAAAGATCAATATTAATTTCTGTAATTAAATGATTATGGGAAGTGCATCACTACTCAACTTACTGTGATCAGACAAATTCCAACAGGTGCTGCGGGCAGTTGGAGAGAGCTTCATGGTGCCCTGGTGCTCTCAGAGCTTAAGGGGAACAGGAAGCCGATCTGTTTGTGGTGTCTGTATTGCATCCTGTCCTTGTCCTGTATTTGTCCCGTCTTGTCTTTGTTTGTTACCTGTGGCTTCCTTCACCCATCGGGCTGGCACGTCGTCATATAAGTGAAATGCCCTTGAGAACAACGTTAAACCCCAATTAAACAAACAAACAAACAAACAATCCAACAGGTGCTCATGGAATTAATCACATTTGGCAGGGCCCTGAAAGTTCAGCTGATGAGTAAAGCCAGAGTGGCCATCTAGTCTGTATTTGCAGTGAAATTTGGTCTAACATTTCACCAATATTCAATCTTTATAATTAAAAATTTAATTTCTATTCAAGTCTTGACTGCAAGATTCTTTACAATCTGAAATTTAGGTTCCAGTAATAACAACACATCCACACAATTTATTTCAATATGTTTTTCTCAAACTGTATTTTTAACGAGGCTATGTATACGAGATCTCAGTAACAATTAACACTTTGGCACATTCATTCCGATACGTTTGCGAAACACAGCAATAGAAAAAGGTTTTCTCAATATTTCAATTTGATGGAAATGATTTGGCAATGAGCCAGCACATTCCTTAAGCTATCAAAATAAGGAAAGAAAGCCTAAGATTTTTGTTGCAAAATAATGTTTTCTAGAATTTTGATAAAATTGTGCTGTTCAAATGTTTGAACCGCCAAATACAGATAACAATTTACATAGTGGCTTTTCTGTTGATTTTTTAGAATTATATTGAAAGTGTTCATTTTGTAGGTTACATTTGGTTGTGAGTCTGTTTAAAGAGATGCTCAATACCCTTCAGACCTACACAGCGGAGGAGAAGGTTGCTGGGGACATCCAAAAGGAAGTCGCACAAATTAAATGTAAGCTTGGCTTAGAAGTGAAAGAAGCTATAATGAAAGTATCTGTTGAGAGCCATCTTTACCTGATTATTCATTATGAAACCAAAATTAAATCTGTTAAAACCTCAAAGCTGGTGACGGCCCTGTGTTATTTTTATTGGCAGAGAAGGAATTGACCCTCTGCCATCCTGCAGGTGAAATACACTTATGTGTGAGATAAAACAATAAAAACAAATCAAGTAAATCTTATTATTTTGGATTCAACTAGAAAATACTCATTCAGCATTCTAGATTAACTGCCAAACACAGCGATCTTATATT
>JAQQZZ010096617.1:0-14979 GCA_030265115.1 Mopalia vespertina | reverse complement strand
CTTTTATTTAACATTAGTGTGTAACCATTGGGAGATCGGTCCAGTTTATGAGAAACCTTTTATTTAACATTAGTGTGAAACCATTCTAGTGGATTGGTCCAGTTTATAAGATAGAGAAGCCTTTTATTGAACATTAGTGTGATACTATTATGGTGCATTGATCCAGTTTATAAGATAGAGAAGCCTTTTATTTAACATTAGTGTGAAACCATTGTGGTTGATTGGTCCAGTTTATAAGATAGAGAAGCCTTTTATTTAACATTCGTGTGAAACCATTGTGGTTGATTGGTCCAGTTTATAAGATAGAGAAGCCTTTTATTTAACATTAGTGTGAAACCATTTTGGTGGATTGGTCCAGTTTATAAGATAGAAACCCTTTTTAAGCATTAATGTGAAATCATTGTAGTGGATTGGTCCAGTTTATAAGAGAGAGAAGCCTTTTAATAAACATTACTGTGAAATCATTTTGGTGTATCGGTCCAGTTTATAAGAGGGAAAAGACGAATTTTACATGGCCTATCTTGTAACTATGCGGATCGCAAGGTGGAGATTTCAAATTATTCTGTAGTCATATACCACAAGCTCCTTGGAGCTGAAGTATTAACACTTGGATTTCACCGGAGTTGAAATCAGTGAACTTTAAAGCAGGTCCCATGACATACGCTGCTAGTCTCGTCTGGAAATATCTGCAAAAGAAGCCTGTCCCTGTAGGATTTTATCGGTTTTATGTTTTTAATCGATATGCCTTTGCCAGCCCGACTTATTTGTGGAAATATTTTCGATGCTAGGAACAGTCATTTTTGAGAGCTATGAAGTTTCAACATTGTAATTTCCGTCCAGTAGCAAAAAAAGAGAAACTGCAAACAATCGTCTGGCGTCGTTGAGGCCATATACAGATAGTAACAATTGCTTTCACAGAGAAATAATATTAACTCTTAAATGTCCTTGTTGCCTAAATCAGGGGGAAGTGCTTTATTCTGTTTCCCACATAATTTGACAATAAAGAGCTATGATTTGTAGATATGCAGACTACTTTAATCTCATGACGTCATTTGTCGTCTTTGAGGCTAAACAGCGACAGTTACGTTTTCTTATCCACCGTTAAAAGATCAACACTTTAGGTGCCTTTGTCGCGAAAATCAATAAAGATCGGGGCTTTGTTTACTAAATCCTTGACACCATAATCTGCCCTAAACGGATAAAGGACTCAACGATGATTATAAATTGAAGGAATCTTAGTTCTTCCGTAGCTTATACAGCCGGATTGTAGTGTTTGCATAAGATATAGAACTTATAGAAATTGTACAGTCGTTTCAGCAAACATGCAAAATAAAAAATTGTCATCGGAACATGAAAATAACCGAACAAGGTATTCTCGTTGATGTGAATACAATGACAGTAAATAGAAACTAATTAAAACAAATAAAATAAACGAAAGCTGGTCTAATGTCAACTAAAGTGTCCTGTCAACAGATTGGTCCATTAAAATTAAATTAATGACATTTTTAATTTTAGAAAGTTCTTTTATTGATGATATTACGTTTAAAAGTAAATTAATGATGACCTAAACCGTCAAAATTTTCGCGGATATAAATATTAGAATATTGGTAGACTAGAACATTGGATCAGTTAGAGCAATCTATATAAAACGTCTGAAATTACCTTCAAAACGAATTTACTTGACACTAATTATTACCACCCAGCGTGTAATGGCAATGTGAGTGTACAATATATCAATAGCGAGAGGATTCGGCGCTATCAATACTCTATCAGTTACGCCATGCCGTGAAGTCCGTGATAGACTGTATTCCCGTGAAATAGGTCTAGGCATTTCGTTTTGGGATACTATATTAAACCTGTCAAGCGTAAACTCATCCGTCAAGTTGATTTACTGATGTTCGGGTGAGACGGAATTGGGACCGACAACTATGAAATGTGAACACTAATGACACGGCGTATATTCCACGCCGCCCTATGATTATCAGCAAGAAATATACCTTTTAATATGTTGACATTTTTATTTCCGATGTAACACACATGTTTCTATTAATATTTATATCAGAGACATAAGCTTATTCAATTATCCAAATTTTCATTTTTCTTTCAAGCTTCATTATGTATCTTCATATATTGGAATTCAATTTCCCGTAACCCTGTTGCACCGATATGTTTGTTTTCTGTTAGCGCTTTCTTGTTATTCGTGAGTGTTTTTATTTTGATATCACCTACTTAACTACGATGATACTAGTGCGTGTTGTTTACTTCACACGTGATATAGCCCGCGGTCGTGGCTTAGTGGTTAGCGTGTGCGCTTTCTAATCCTACTCCAATGTACCGTTCACGGGATCAAGTTCGCTTGTCGGCCGTCAGGTATATGAGCGAGTCACATGATGTGGCTTCGGTAATCGCGGAGGTGGTTTTGTAGAGGTTCCCTCTCTGTTTTCCACCGTAATAAGGCAAAGAACAGTGTGAAGTGGACAATCCGTCGTCATATAAAGTATAATACCCTTGAGTACGACGTTAAACCCTAATCAATCAATCAAACAAAATCACACATGATTTACGACAGTGGTATGGTTGTCATGCATAGGTGGCGCTGTTTTCACCCAAACACGTCGTTATCTAACGTCTGCTCATGAAATGTGGCGGGAAATGTGGAGTGACAGTCAGCAAAGCATGATCAACTAACATCCGTGTTTACAAGCCAAATGAACACACACTAGGTTTGTCGCCAAAGAATTATGCCTCGGTTGCAGAGTTTACAAAATTGGGCCGAAATTTGATTCCTGGTAAATTTGGAATATTTTAAAATTAAGCCATGAACAGGCAGGCACTTTTTCATTTAACTCGCAACCCTTCGAAAACCCTGACGAGTACCCCTTCATTGGTACCACGAAACACGTTTTTCGTGCAATTGTCAATCCACCTTTAGTGTAAGATGACAAAGCCACTTGTTGAAACGATTTTCAATTGATTTGGAGAAAATTTATCATTAAAGTCCTTTTTTGCTGAGAATTCGCTGGGTAGAGATGGCGCTCAGAGCTGACGGCATCACTGGCTGCAGATTAAAGACAGGCTTTGCTAAAGCATTACGGCCAAATGTCGGGAGAAATAAATGTCATCGGATTTACGAAAGTCTTCTTCTCTCAGGAAACAATTGACACTAATGTCACGCTGACCAAATGCCTATAATACACCTTACAGACTACTTTTACATTAGGTGGACTTTTGCTCTTATTACAATACTCACGAAGCATCCCGCAGATCAGAACTTCAGTAGCTACAATTAGGCTTCCGCTGTAGTTAAGCTACCCTTCCTTTAGTTGCTCCCTGTAGCTTAAACACTCGGGCAATTCAAGGTCTTCTAATTTAATACTAAGTCCAAATTCCGCTGAAAGATGCTGTTAATTATAACTACGAAAGCAAAGTAACAATTCCGAAAAAGGATAAGGAATTCATGATTGACTCAACGTTTCGGTTTATTGATCAAACAATCACCAGGAGGAAACAGTAAGGTACGTTTACAGCAAATAAAATAAGGCTACAGTACACGATGAGAACAAACATTTGAAAATACATACGGATCTGCGAATATGACGGGTAAAATAATACTAGGTTATTGAAAGGGATTAATATGTCACATGACAATTCACATGGTATGGATTATGAACAGGGCCTGATACTAAATGTGTGAAATAAAAAAATATTTAGTGATAAGTAAAGATGTAAATCAGAACTTATAAATATTACAAAATAAGTCGAAATTAAATTCTAGGCGCGCATAAATCTCGATTAAGACGATTTGAATGCGCCATTCAAACAAACAAACAAACAGAAATTAAGTTCTGGACGTGGACTTAAATTGAAATGGCTGGGTTGGTTTGGAAAGATCCTTATAGACATATAGTAGTTGGCATAAGCATAAATTTAGACGGCGATAATTCTAAACTTCGTTTGATTTTCTGATTTTGAACGTGTGTTTGTGTTTTGATATCTAATGGTTTCTATAACATCGCGGATACCCAATACAGCTCTGTCAATTATTCAAGTGTTGGTTGCTTGGTTGTTGGAGTATTGGTGTTTTCTATCCATATTGGATGCTTTACGTCCCACGAATGAAGTCTAATACAACAATGTAATTCTGTCACACAGGCTCTCGCACGCTCAGTCACACTCAGAAGCACTTTGATCTTAAGATGAAATTAGCTGTAGCTGAAAAAACTTTTTTGGCGTTTTTCTGTGGATTAAGTACACCTTCAATAGTTCAAAAGGAGATCGGTGAAAAAGTGGACGACTTCATCACGGAACGTATCACACTCCAACAAAAAATGTTCATCAGTTCCTTCACAATACATGCAATGATTACAAAGCCGGTGGCATACAAGCCAAATCGGTGCAAATATGAATTAAGGGGAATATGAGCAAATTTGTAGTCTTAAGAATTTTTGGAGTATTGGTGTTTTTCATCCAGAAGGATGATTTACACCCCATGGATGAATTCTAATACAACAATGTAATGTTATGATTACATAAGCAGGTGGCATGCAAGCCTAATCGGCACAAATAAGAATAAAGAGGAATATGACCAGGCAGTAGTCTAAAAGACTAACGCCTGACGAAGACGTAAACACATTGTCTGATGGAACTGAAGGATAAGGCTTTTAGAAAAGTCGCCTTTGTCAGAATTATCCCAATTTGTCTGCCATAGATTAACAAAACATGTTAACGCTGATAAAGGCTTCACTGTTTGAAATTGCAACTACGCTGTTGACGGTATCGATTGTAAGGGCGAGTTTGGTCAAACGATCTGCCATTTCGTCGCTTACAATTCTGGCATGGCCTGGAACCCATTCAAAATTTAGAGAGACACTTTGAAGATAAAGATTGTGACATACAAGTAAACGTCCATAATCTATAGGGGGTGATTTTCTCCAACAGAAATGTGATTGATTGATTGATTGATTGGTTAACGTGTTACGCCACATTCAGATATATTTCCGTTAAGATTCTATATTTAAAGATGAATTCCAATCAGTAGCACCCTTGGCAGTAAACATTAAAAATAGAAACAAATTGAACTAAAAAAGAGTTTTAATGGACATAAATTAGTGTTAAAGTTGTTAAATATGTCAACATTTCAAATGTTTCATTTTGGATCTAAAAATTGTAAATATTGTGTTTAAAACTATGTGAATTATATGTACAGAAATTTGAAATGGCCTGTAACGAACTGAGGGAATCAGATAAAATAACAGTTTTATAAGGTCTGTTATCACACAAAAAGTTAACAGACATTAGAATTTCTGCAACTTCCGTGGTAAATACTGATCGCTGTAACGGTACGATTTGCTTTACCTCCAGAACCAAGAGGACAGCTCCAGTCAATCCGGAGTCTGGGCATTTCGTTATTCAAGTGTTGTTAATTAAATTTGTTTGAACAGGAGGACGCTGTTAGGGCACTCGATGTTTACATTTAAAAAGAATCTACAGAAATATTGGAGCTTTCACAGTGTTATGAATATATATTTCCCTGTTATCATTTAAACAGTTCTCTTACAATATTGGTGTTAAAACTTTTAATAGTTTTACGAATATAATGACTTTCTCATCATGGATTGATTGATTGATTGATTAGTGTTTTACGCCATTCAGCGGTATTTCAGCTACGCTGTGGCGTGAACTTATAGTAGAATTCTTTTATGTAAATTTCTATATTTAAAGATAATTTCTAAACAGTTTCAACATTGGCAGTAAAAAGAGAAACATTTTAACTGAAAAGGACATGCATAAGTGCTGAATTTTTTTTAAATGTCAACATATTAGATGTTTGATTTTGAATCTAAAAAGAAAATATTGTGTTTAAACCTATGTCAATCATATTTATTTACAATCATTCATAACAATCCATGTCGAGTTTTGCGTTTTGGCGAGCCACCAGTACCATGTGTTTGTTTTCAAATTTTTTAGCTTTGTTCTTACTCTGAATAAAACCTGTGAGTTCTTTTTGCTGCATAGACATCTTGTCCCCGTGTTGAATTATCACAATCGTTTAGAATATCCTACGCACGTCCTGGGTAAAGCAAATGACGTAACAATCAAACAAATTCAAATGTGTGTATGTTGACACAACACAGAGGTTATTCCGTCCATATTAATCTTGTATAATTAATATTAGGACGATCGCTAAATATTATCAGCTCGTTCTAACAAACGAGTCCTGTATAACAAAAACCCTCATCAAATCGATGTTATTTTATGCCATTCACATTGGATACTTGACACGCTTCGGGAAATCCCAGCGAATGATACAATATCATATTGGCCTCCAATGGGATTAGCATATATGTATTACATTTCCGGTTAGATTGCTTGACCAAATCTACTGCGATATACTTTGGCCGTAATAAGTGAACAATGTCTTCGTGATTTTCTCATTTCAGTCTATTGAGGAATATTGTATAATACGCTCTTCGGTATTGATATTTGGATTCTTAAAGGTCACAAATTTGTCTGGAGTTGATGGCTACAAACATACCATAGCAATAATATTGTATCGGCAAACATGCGAGATAAAACTGGCTTATCAGAACACGAAAGGATCTGGGTGGACTCTCAGAAAAAATGGCTCTTTGGCTGTTTAGAAAAGAAGATATATGATATAAGAATAAAAGGAGAAATACAAGGAACAGTTGCTGTGAGGGTTCCATGCAGAACCATAAAGGATTCCACCAGAGCCATGACTGAAGAACCTTAAAGGGTTCCATTACATTCATATTTGTTTTATAAGAGTATAGCAAAGACAGTGATTGAAAAATGATGTAATAAATTGTTGAATTGCTAGATAAAAGAATAAATTAACAGTTACCTAAAGTCAAATATTCTTGCAAATCAGAGCTGGCACAGTGCCAGATTACTATGATAAGTGGCGTTCCAGTTGCATTATACCACTGATATCGACTCCTAAATCCAACCAGGAAATATAGTATAACTGTGTAAATATGACCGACCAACTTCCAGCTCGGAACAAACCGCTCTATTAACGGGAATCAAACAAAACCAATATCTGACAATTACCACACAAGAGGATTATCACAAGTCCAAACAAAAACCCTCTTGTTTGTCCATCACTTAATGATTGCCTCATCGGAACATATTTTCAACTGATTTGCAGAAAATGTGTGGCAAAAGTCAAGTTACTGATAAGAGCTTACTATATAGATATGACGGATATTATATCAACCTCCTACTTCGATTTGTTTTTGTTTGATTGGGGTTAAACGCCGTACTTACGGCTATTTTACTCACTTGGCGGCATTCCAGCCTAATGGATGAACACAGATCGGCTTCATCCTTCATACCAAGTTAACTGCATCTTATTTAAGTTTTGAACTCGGCATTCGCTAAGAATTTTATTTGATAGTTTTCGGGAGGGTATCTGGGTTTACTTACTTGTAGCAGTATTTGTTGGCCGTAGCCTCCATTGTATAATGATCGTATTTTAATCTGAGAGATCATCCCACTTTGAAGGCTAGTAAGCTGCGATGTTTTAAAAGCAACAACGATCAACAGCTGAGACACGTTTTTCTGTAGCTTGTTTTCACAGCATCATTGCAATTAGTCTGAATCCGACGGATGATTTCCACTGCGTGTAAACGTGATAAAAATGGGCAAACAAAGCAATGTTTCAGCGTATACATCAGTATTTAGTCCAACGTTCTCGGTGTATTTTTCCTACTTCTTGTTCGTGGTCCACACATTCCATATTTTTCTAAAGCCTTGCGTTGGCGGTTGGTTTGGGAGCTTCTTGTTGTCCTGGTACTATCCGAGCTAATGGACAACATGTTTGTTACCAGTGGCGTTGAAGGTTGTTTCTTTAACCATTGTAGCTTGCGCGCCGTCATAAAAAGTGAAATAAACTTTAGTTTGGAGGTAGTCAACCAAACAAATCAAGCAAACAAACAATTAAAGCGTTGTATTAAAATCAAAATACAATTATCATTTGTTCATTGAATTCGTTACAGAAGAGCAGATATATTCAAAAAGATTCTAATTCTGAAATAATTAACGAACGTTTTTCAAACAAATGGAAGCTTACTTGACTTAGTGCACGATTTGTGACTGAGCAGCTAAGACAGCAGACAAGTTGATTTGAAAGATTACCCGTTTCAAAGCAGGTGACATCGGATCAGACACACGTCTCGCAAAAGCATTACGATCAATCGCGTTGACAAAGAAAGACCATCCAATTTACCAAAGCTTTCGTCCCTATGGAAATCCTTGACCATGGTGTCACGATGACCTAAGGCCTATAATCAATCTGCACAAAGACCTTTACACCTGGGGGTCTTTGAGTCGTTTCAAAACCCCAAACAAAGCATCAATGCTAATAAGAAATTCTGTTTCAATTGTAGGGTTTCCGTAGCAATTATACACACTTTCCTTCTCTTGGTCCCGTACAGACCTGTTCAATGTTTTCTCTTTCAATACCTATTCCAAAGTCCACTGAAATATTATCTTTATCAACATCTATACATTTAAAGTCTTTGCCTGGATAAAAACATATGGTCGCTATATCCTGAGCCACCGTAGGTCTTTTAAATCTTTGGCCCTGCTAGTCAGTCCGGCGGTTCGAACCTCTGTTGAATAAAGGATACTTTTCTTTCTCTAGTATATACCTAGAGCATCATAACATATTTACAACTGTACAGTATAAAGACGTTGAGTAGTTATCATTTGTTCAAAGATACGTAGTATTGTGAAATAGAAAGACATTAAGTTTGGATTGAAAACGAGATTGAGAATTTTATTTGATCACCGCTCCATTCCCCCTGAATTATAGCCCGTATTGAATAGAAGAAAAGGTTGTTTAATAGATGAGTTTGTTAAGGTCAGTTGGCGTATACCTGGTGCAGTACTGTGAGTGTGTTTATAAAGTTTTTTTCCAAATTTTTAGTTTTTGTATGGGATGAGACCTGAAGGATATACATATGTCGAATATTATTCACTCCCGTAGAAATAAATTGTTGAACTTTAAAATAGAAAAAGCGGCTCACAATCGGGATTATCTCTCAAGAACCCGTAGTTTTATGTGGTCTTTATCTCTAATTGTTACATTGATTGATTGATTGATTGATTGGTGGTTTACGCCATGCTTAAGGGAATTTCACTTAATTGATGGAGGTGTATTCAACAATGATTGACACTAGCCCAACCAAGATGTGAAGCGTTTCCATAATGTTGCAAAGTTAATTTTCATCCAGTGCTAAGAAAAGACAGCATTGTTTCTCTTTAAACAGACTGCCCATAGTCAGATGGTCTAATTGCCACAAGTTAAAAAAACTCTTTGGCCTTTTACAGCAATATTATTATCTGTGAAAATAGTTTCGATTTCGTTTTTGATCCCTTAAAACACACACCACTTTAAGCGCATTTGTCGTTTATTTGCCGTTTTTAATGTACTTTGGAATATTATTCCTGATGATCAATTGCGTTGAGAAGGTTGAATGATGGATTGTCAGAAGTGAAACTTTAGACAAATAATGTGTCTGTTGTTAGTTTTATTAGAAATAATAGAGGTATCAGTGGTTTGACAGATATCACTGTTATCTTTTTACAATTTCACTCTGATGTTGACTGACAATCTGAATAAAATCTATGAAAATCATCTGGGCTTCATGTTTTTCGTTGCAAATTTGTCTCTTTCCGAGTTTATATGATCAAGATTAGAAAGAATAGCATAATCTCAGCGAAGCTGGCTAAAGCGATTGGCTAAAACATGAAACAAAAACGAACAGTTGTATAAACTAGTTAATGTACGGACAATTAAAGGTTACATTCAGAATGTGTTTTCTACCAATTTCTGCTTTTATGTTCATACTATATCTGGCTTAACGGTAGGCCTACTGTTTAAATTTAATTGTGCATTTTACTCCATTTGACTTGTCAAAGGCCTGTACACCTTTGATGTGGTTTTGTATTTTCAGTATTCATTTTTATCAAGATTTGTTGTCAAATAATATATCCAGTAAAAAAATAAAGATTGTACTTTTCGTCACTTGTCCAACTCTTTTCACTTAAGAGATATCGGAACATTGTTTTACCATGGGCAAATACTTTTTATATTCGAGTTTTATGCAGATTTATTGTTGGAGTACATCGCCGCCATTATGGTCAAATGCCCTTGGACATGACGTTAAACACTCATTAATTAATTAATCCATTCGGTGTAGCCATTCAAGCGGCCCGTTGCGTATTTGACGCTAATAACTTGTTCCACAAATTTCTTAACAAATACTAGTTGACTATGGAACAATCAAATAACTAGTAAACCTAAGTAGTAGAATTAATATCAGTAAACATTTTTATAATTGATTTATCGATTGGTGTTTAGCGCCGAGCTCAATGTTATTTCACTTACATGATAGTGGTGTGCTACAGAAGTATTAAAATGGCAATGTAGAAAAATTAATGTACCTCGAGTGTAGGATAAAGACCGTATAAGAAAGCAAGGAAAATACTCCCTTTTACAAAAGGATCAGGCTAGAGCAATCAAATATACCTAAGTGCTAGAATTAATATCAGCATAATGTAAACATATTTATAATTGATATATCGATTGGTGTTTAGCGGCTAGCTCAATGCTGGTTGAGGATCGAGTCCGTATGTCGACCCTCAGGTATATGAGTAAGTCACACAATGTGGCTCCGGCAATCGCAGGTGTGGTTTTTACGAGGTTTCTTCCCGGTTTTCATCGTAATAAAGCAAGGAGCTGTGTATAGTTGACACTTCGTCGTCATATAAGTGAAATACCCTTGAGTACGACGTTGAACACCAATCAAACAAACAAACAAACAAACAAAATCAATGTTATGTCACTTACATGTCGGTGATATGCTCGAACAGTATCCTGCACTGTAGAAAAAATAATGTGTCCTCAAGTGCAAAATAAAGACCGTAGAAGAAGCATGAAACATACTTCCTTTTACATGGGATCACGTTAGTGAGCTTAGTATCTGTGCGATGATTTAAATAGGTGAAGCCACGTGGTCGACCCTGCATGTTGTGTAATAAAACTACTTGATTATCGAAATCTTCCCACAAACGAACAGATGTGAATAATTAATACCAATTTCTCTGAAATCTGCGATTGTTTTAAAAAGAGTTCGATTTGTTCCAAGGTGTATAAAGCACATTCGATAAAAAATCTAACGGTGTTTAGCTTTGCAAACACAGGTTTCAATCCAGCAGTTGTTTAAATTTAAGAATTGTCAACCTCAGGTGGGATGTTTTGCGATCAAACATAAAAACAAAAAGTTATGCACAGCTGTGCACTAAGGGTATAGCCACAAAAACAAAAATCAATACGACTGTTTTGCTGACGCAAGCAAGGTTATTGGATTGTATTTACACAAGTAGTGTCGTGAGCGTATTGGGCTAAACGACTTTCAACGTAAACATGTATGACGTGGTGAGACTGTCTTTAGATCTGAGGTATAAGACAAGGTTTCCAGAGACTATGAAGGTCGCCGAGTGGTCTCTAGCAAGTTTCTTTGCGGTTTTCAACTAATAACCAACACCGCAATCTCAATATAAGTGAAATATCCTTGAATATAAATAACACAAATCAAACAAGAGACAAAACAAACAGATCATTGTACGCAACTCTGTTAACGTCACCAAATGCGAAAATAAGCTCAAATTCTACAGTTCACGTGTCTGAATCAATTAATCAGCTGTCCAAAGCCGTTCGTCCACAGTTTGATGGATTTTACTGGTGTTAAGTACAGCTGGACAGAAGTTATGTGTTGCTACGTTAGTTCAGGTGCATATTGTAAAGAAAGCTGTTCAAATCTGTTTTGTCCTAGTTTATACACAATTGCATCTGGTTTGCTCAGGTTTTATCACTAAAATATGTTTTTGTTTGATGAGCTTGAAAGGTGATATTCAGAACGCGAAAGGGTATTTGTATTTAATATGCGTGTTATTTAAAATAATGCGGATAAGACTTAACAGTGAATTCCACAGACCCACATATTAAGGATAACAATTCCTTTGAAAGATTTGGGAATTCATTGCCAAGAAGCAGATATTCTTTTTTCTCACATAACGTTCCTAATGGCATCCCATGCCAACTGTTCTTTCTCATTCCGATTTGCCATCACCGTTACTTAACTGAATAGAGACTAAACTATCTCAATTTAAAGCAAAAAAGTTTCATTCGATAGCTACTCAGGGCAACCTGGAAGTATCCCCAAATAAGAAAGCCGCCGGCTGTAGCTTAGTGGTTAGCCGGTGCGCTTACTAATCTTACTTCGATGTATCGGTAACGGGATCGAGTCCGTCTGTCGATCATCAGGTATATGAGTGAGTCACACGACAATCCGTCGTCATATAAATGAATTGAGTACGACGTTTAACCCCTATGAAACAAAGAAACAAAGAAACAAATCAAATTAAAGAGATTCTTTGAAAGCTGAACAGAGTTTAACAGAAACAGAAAGTTTTGGATTTTCTTCAAAGGTAATATTCAGAAGGCGAATATTCATGTATCTGTAATATGCACGTTTTTTAAAAACAATGTCTTAATATTGAATTCCGAAGGTTGTGTGTAGAAACATTTGTCTAATTTATTCTTTTATATTACAATGGCCCGGACAAACTTTTATGGTTAACACGATTTTGGAACATTTTGAACCTCCGACGAATGAAAAAACTTTTCCATTTAATTTTTTGTGTGTAAAATCTATAACGTTTTCGGCCTCTTTATTCATACATTTGTGACTCGATTTGGGTTAATAATATTTATCCAATTGAGTTATAAATGGATTATTAATTGGCATAGGCTGTTGATACTATATGGCGATACATGTAGGTGTGGTTGAAACAGGTTTGTTTAAAAGGGGTTTTTATGTTGTACCTACGGCTATTTCGCTTATATGATGACGTCCCAGCCAAATGGGTGACATAAATAACGATTGACGCCACCGGACCAAACAAAAACATTTACAAGACGCAATACACGTTTCAAGACCTGAAAAACCTTTCAGCTTCACGCTTCCCTAGGTCTGAGAGCACATTGGCAAGAGAAAGCTTACGCACATGGTCCCTCTTTTAGGTTTGTTTGATTTGGGTTTAATATCGTACTTAAAGCGATCCTCCAGGCTGTAATAGCCCCTATATTCCTTGAAAGGTTACTATTAAACATACTAAAATATGATATCGAGTTATCGGTTCTTCGTCATATAAAAATCACCTTAGGGTTACAAGTATATACCAACCTACGACGACTGGTAGCTGACATTTTGGCCGTGGCCAACCCTATTCATGACATCGCGCGACTTCCACTCTGGTGTGTCAGGGGTAATAACATGTGTGAACTGTCAAAGGTAAACGCTACTAACACTTTACTCTATAGGTCTCGTGACGTAGGCCCCCTAGAGTGACAAGAAAGATATTTGATTGGTCAATATTTGTGGAGCTCTTTTGTTTAGTGAATTAAGTAGCAAGACATGGCCGCGTAGATGAATTCGACTGTAGTTTAAGCAATACCCAATGTTTAAGATCCAATTATAAAATGGATATAGCTCGATTATAAAATTAGGGAGCATAATTCAACACAAGACATGATGACCGTTTTACCCATATGCATTGTATTGCAGAGAGGAGCATCGCTTTATGTTTTTTTTCTCTCACTCATATGACGGCGTGTCAGACCAAAGGATGACCCTCGACACCACTGGCAACAAAAAAGACCAGACAGGACAGGACGATCACAGTAGGCAATACAAATACAACACAAGTAGATCGGATTCATGTTGTCCCTTAGATCTGAGATCACAAGGGCATTATGAAGCTCACTCCTAACCCTCCGCCAAAACGCAATACAATACCTCAAAACGGTTCAGCCTCGCTTTGCCCTGTTCGTCGTATCTCTCATACCTTTGGCTTCCAAGCACCTGAGTGACTGGTATGGACGGATTTCATTATATAAACACTGTTGTGCTATGTCGTGATATAAAAAGAACGGAACTCTGACCTGATTCAGCAAGGATAGCTTGTTAGTATTAATTGCAATCAAGGTTAAGATAGTAAGTTGATAAGTAAAACTTGCAAATAAACTGTCCTCTATCGAACAGAAGAGCGTATAACAGAATACAAAGTGAAGTAGGACTTCCGAAAGAACAAGATATCTTCTAACATACAGTCTGGTATGACCGAGGTATACCAACAGACATTAGGCTGTTTCTGTAATATGCTAGTGCTATATCACCACACACGAGTTTTCAACTTTCTATATTAATATTTGCAATATTACAGCACAATGAGGCGAGGGTTCCAGGGGCCGCCTTGAACCCGGCAGCCCTCCAGTTCTACCCAGCCGCATTTGCGTTCTTGGCCATTTTCGCCAAATATAACTAATGTGGTTAACTATGAATTTTAATATCAGTTTTTACTGTTTTTTCTTTGCTCGGAAGCTCTCGAGGTCTACACAGCAGCAGGCGTTATTTTTTTCGCCATACATATATAAAACCAATATTTCTCCCAGAGACAAGCTTCTAAATATATCATTATCTCAGGTTGTTTAGATTTGTGTTTCTCTTTTGTGCTATAATATGTATTATATGGTTTAACTATTACTTTTGATGTCAGTCTTCATCTCATTTTTTTGTTATGAATCTGAGTTTTAGCTCACCAAGAGGCGATGCTGCTTATCTGACATGCTTTATACACCAGATCAGTTTATTTGTAGTGTTCGATCAACTTGCTGACCATAGACGCTGTGAATAATCGTTTGTGGTGGAGTTTGAGTTTTCTATACGGGCCGCTGGACTTCTCATTTCATTTATGTGATCTAAACGGTTTTCAGGACCAAGTTTACACATCTTTCTTCTTAGACGTGAAGTTAGATAAAGTTTATCTCAATGAAAAACTAACTTAGACAATCTTTTTACAACTAGCTCTTAAGTGTACAGGAATGTT
>JAQQZZ010096606.1:0-16978 GCA_030265115.1 Mopalia vespertina | reverse complement strand
TTCTACACAGTATTTTCGTTATTCTAGGATAAGACTTTCTTAGTTTGAACAGATTCTAGACAGGATGGTTGAGTGGTGTAGGTGGCCGGCATTTACTGCTGGCGATTCGGTACTTAACTCGGAGGGTCTTGGGTTCGATTCCAGGACGGGTTTTAACCTGCAAATTTTTCTGAACTAGAATCTGTTCAAACTAAGAAAGTCTTATCCCAAAATAACGAAAATACTGTTAATATTCACTTTCTAAAAGAAACAAAAATCATTCATTACGTTATATGATGTTAACTTGCTGCTGAAGTCGTCAGCCAGGATGTCAAATCTATTTAGGATACACAAAATGTGAATTTTATCGTAGATTTGTTGTAAAGCATTCGACAGCTGCTTGAAAAGCCTAATCTTCATCCGTTTAATCTCTACCATTTAAAATGACCTAAATTCGGCTTTGACATGTACGTGTCCCATCCACAAATAAGCCATTATCTTGTGTCATGTCGGTTTATCATATCGTGACGTAGATTTGTCGCTCTCTGATTTAAACATAAAACATCGTCTCGGATTTTAATTTTGCTTTTTTGTTTCGTATTTTTGTAAACGTTCACTTAACAAGGAAAAGTGTAGAAGAGTTTACAGGGGATAAATATCAATAATTCATGAGATTCTGTTACAAAACAAAAATAGATCATTTCGGTGTAACCATATCACTTAGTGTGGAATTATTTTGTACATATGTTAAATAAATATTTTGTACATATGTTAAATTCTTTTTCACATATGTGAAATAGTTAGGTTTCGGCATTCTATATTTACATATCTGAAAAAGAATTTCACGTGTTGAAAAGAATATTTCGCAAAGAATTCAACGAATTTTTTTTACATACATAAAATTCTTTTTTTACATTCCGTTAAAAGAATGCAAAAACGTTACTATTTTACATACGTGAAAAAATATTTTACATATTTTAAATAAACTTTTATTTTACATTTGTTTAAAAGAATTCCACATATCAAAAATACTGAGAAACGATTTCTCCCCACAGTTTACTTCAGCGGATACTACAAATATCGCGTGTACATGTAGACGACGTTTTGCGGGCTGTTGCTCGATCAATTCGGCCTGAGGTGGCCAGTGCTCTCCGTCAGAGTTCCCTGAATGTATCGGTTTATCGCCAGGAAATAACAAATGCTTCGTGAAACGCAGAGAGGATAAAATGCATTTACCACAGGCAACGTTTATTTCCGTCAAGTAAAGGCTGTCAGGGAGAAGTGTGGAATGCTGGATTGGATCCTTATTTCCCATATGTACGAAAAAGTTTAGATCTAATCGTTTTGCTCCCTCCTGACAGACAGAGAAGGACGGATGAGATGTAATCGTATTGCTTCCTCCTGACTGACAGATCGAGAGGGGCTGTTTAGATGTAATCATATTGCTCCCTCCTGACGGACAGAGAGAGGGGCAGTTTAGATGTAATCGTATTGCTCCCTCCTGACGGACAGAGAGAGGGGCGGTTTAGATGTAATCGTATTGCTCCCTTCTGACAGACAGAGAGAAGGACGGATGAGATGTAATCGTATTGCTCCCTCCTGACAGACAGAGAGAAGGACGGATGAGATGTAATCGTACTGCTTCCTCCTGACGGACAGAGAGAGGGGCGGTTTAGATGTAATCGTATTGCTTCCTCTTGACGGACAGAGAGGGATGGTTAAGATGTAATGGTATTGCTTCCTTTTGACGGACAGAGAGAGGGGCAGTTTAGATGTTATCGTATTACTTCCTCCTGACAGACTGACAGACAGACAGAGGGGCGGTTTAGATGTTATCGTATTGCTTCCTCCTGACGGACAGAGAGAGGGGCGGTTTAGATGTTATCATATTGCTTCCTCCTGACGGACAGAGAGAGGGGCGGTTTAGATGTAATCATATTGCTTCCTCCTGACGGACAGACAGAGGGACGGTTTAGATGTAATGGTATTGTTTCCTCCTGACGGACAGAGGGAGGGATGTTTTAGATGCAATCGTATTGCTTCCTCCTGACGGACAGAGAGAGAGGGAAGGTTAAGATGTAAGCGTATTGCTTCCTCTTGACGGACAGAGAGAGGGACGGTTAAAATGTAAGCGTGTTGCTTCCTCCTGACGGACAGAAAGAGGGATGGTTAAGATGTAAGAGTATTCTTTCCTCCTGACGGACAGAAAGATGGACGGTTTAGATGTTAGCGTATTGCTCCCTCCTGACGGAAAGGAAGAGGGACGGTTCAGATGTAAGGGTAATGCTTCATCCTGACGCACAGAGAGAGGGACGGTTCAGATGTAATCGTATTGCTTCCTCCTGACGGACAGAGGGAGGGACGGTTTAGATGTAAGCGTATTGCTTCCTCCTTCCTGATGGACAGAGAGAGGGACGGTTAAGATGTAAGCGTATTGCCTCCTCCTAAACGGAAAGAGAGAGGGACGGTTCAGATGTAATCGTATTTCTTCTCTTGTCGAACGGACAGAGACACGGTTAAGATGTAAACGTGTTGCCTCCTCTTAGCGGACGGACAGAGACTCGGTTAAGATGTAAACGTGTTGCCTCCTCTTGTCGGACGGACAGAGACTCGGTTAAGATGTAAACGTGTTGCCTCCTCTTGTCGGACGGACAGAATGACGGTTGAGATGTAGCGTATTGCCTCCTAATAACGGACGGACAGAGGGACGATTTAGATGTAAGCGTGTTGCCTCCTCTTAGCGGACGGACAGAGGGACGATTTAGATGTAAGCGTATTGCCTCCTCTTTACAGACGGACAGAGGGATTGTTAAGATATCAGCGTATTGCCCCTTCCTGACGGACAGTGAGAGGGACCATTCAGATGTAATCGCATTTGTTCTCCTGACGGACGATCAGAGACGCAGTAAAAATATAAACATATTGCGTTCTCATGTCGAAGAGACAAATGGACGGTTAAAATATAAGCGTATTGTCTCGTCTTGACTATTTACTGGGCTTATACTATAAAGACTATTTACTGGGCTGATACCATAAAGACTATTTACCGGGCATATACCATAAAGACTATTAACAGGCTTTTACCATAAAGGCTATTTACTTAAATAAATACTATTATCCCGGCTTATGCCATAAAGATTATAGGCTCAAAGCACCAACTTCCCACGCATCAGTAATAGTATGACATATATTATTGATGAGGTAGACAGTATAATAAAGATTCGTTCAATATCTGATGACTGCATTGCCCTACATGTATGCTGCAGAAAATAGCGTGACGGACAAGTCAATTTAGCCAACTGCCCTATTCTTTTTTATACGCTCCAACTGTATGAACATAACTTCAGTCGTATACGCCTGACAAATCATCACTTTCATAATAAACAAAATTACCCACTGAAATAACTGATTCGTAAGTAAAGTATATATACGGCTTTTGCTTCAATCTTCTACAAACGGCCTTGATCTTTTGCCTATCTAATTTTTGCAGTCAATAATAACAGATGATTATTTTTGTGTCATTTTGAAAGTGAGGATTAACAGTATTTTCGCTTTTTTGGGACAGCGTTAAGATCTAAGCGTGTTGCCTCCTCTTGTTGGACGAACAGAGACACGGTTAAGATGTAAGCGTGTTGCATCCTCTTGTTGGACGGACAGAGACACGGTTAAGATGTAAGTGTGTTGCCTCCTCTTGTTGGGCGGACAGAGACACGGTTAAGATGTAAGCGTGTTGCCTCCTGTTGTTGGACGGACAGAGACACGGTTAAGATGTAAGCGTGTTGCCTCCTGTTGTTGGACGGACAGAGACACAGTTAAGATGTAAGCGTGTTGCCTTCTGTTGTTGGACGGACAGAGACACAGTTAAGATGTAAGCGTGTTGCCTCACATACCATTTACTGGGCTTATATCATAAAAAAATATTTACACGGCTTATGCCATAAAGATTATAGGCTCAAAGCTCCAACCTCCCACGCATCAGTAACAGTATGACATTTATTATTGATGGGGTAGACAGTATAATAAAGATTAGTTCAATATCTGATGACTGCATTACCCTACATGTATGCTGCATTAAACAGCGTGAATATTTAGCCAAGTGTCATATATTCTTTTTTATACGCTCCGACTGTATGAACATAACTTCAGTTAACATAACACAGGCTGCGCAGACTATTTCACATTAACTATTTCCGAGCATTAAAAATGCTTGATTCATGTGTAATGTAGCACTAAATTCATCGCTTTAGTGAGAACCAGACGACAGAGGTGTCATATTATGCATTCATTTTTCAAACGTTCTTTTTATGCATAAAAACTTTTCTTGTCAACTGAAAAGTTATATTTTGTTGTGTTTTGAATGATGCAAGGTTTCCCAGCATTCTTCAGATGAGCCTCGATTTCAAACTTTATAGACTGGATGGCGCTGGATATAAATGTCATGTAGGTGAGGGCTAAAAGGGGGGTTGCCTACTTCTAACCTCTTGACTTATGATATTACGAATGCGGATATATGCTTAGTCACAATAAATTACAGTGTATACGAATAGTAAGCTTTAATTCAAATATTACATGTTTCGCTTTTGATATAAGGTAACGAAAAACAAATTTACAGAAGATTGAAAATAAACTATTTTATTCATAGAGCAACAGGAAGCTCACTCCCACCCGCCCGTCTAACAAATCAGAAATAAAACTATAGTTAGGATTGACGCATAGCCGATATGAACCAAACTTGCAAGAAAAGTGGAAGCCTTGCGTGATTTAACAAATCACAATTCTATTTTTCTAATTGGGAAGTTTGGAAACAAGTGAACGGAGTCGTTATTCAACATTTGCTGGGCCTTTCACGCGGCTTAACGTCTGGTTGCCATGGTAATTCAGACGATTTTTGACTGGATACGACTCTCCTAAAACTGGATTACAATTCATCGTTGTGAATTATTGACTACGTTCATCCTTAAAGACATCAACTGATAGGAGATCTAATGACAAGTATAGATTGATAACAGCTTCATACGTGGTTTTCTCGAGGCGAGGATTTAATAGCTCCATGGTTTTAGATGTCGTTATCATGAACGGTTATTTCATCGTGGCAGACGACAGTCACACCATGCTTTTTGTCCCCATATGAGTAGTTCAATTCGGCGAATAGAAAGGTTAAACAAAAATGTCATTTGTGTCGAATTCAACAGTTTGAATAAGATATAACACGTTTAACATGCTGTAACCGTTTATTATCAAGTAGCTTTTTAACACGCCATCAAGTTCGTTCCACGAGAGTCATGTGGTGGTGTTTATGCGGGGGACACACAGGCGATTATAATCGCCGGGTCGCGGCGTTCTGATCGCCAGCGAATTTGCCAGCAAAAGTTTTCGACTGACTTGAGCGCACAACACGTGGCGATTGACCATCCGGAGTTTTTTCGTTACCTTAAAAAAGCATCATACGTCACGTGTTCAATATGGCGGGATTAAAACGGATGTATATTTACTCATCAAATGAAGGTTAAGACGTAGACTCAGATGGGAGAAGATAAGTATTTGGAAAATAATTTCGCCCAGACTTCATTCGTGGAAGTTGTCATTTTTTGTGCCATGAGAGGAGAACTCTAACTCGGATTGGTTTAACAGCATTGATTCTCGCGACTGTAGTCGCTGGCATGAACACACGGGCGATCAGTCCTGGCCATCAATCGCTGGCGATTAACGATCGGCCGAAAATATCAAACATGTTTGATCCAAGCGACTGGTCGACCGACGGGCTTCGGCGATCATAATCGCTGTCGCTGGCCTGAACACACGTGGCAATTTTTTCAGCGATTAGTACAATAATTTTTTTTTAAATTTTTACCGTTAATCAAATCATTATATCTTTCGTAGAACCTTTGATTCTAATTTTATTTTTCTACTTTCCGTGTAAACTGGGAGCAGAGTGGAACTTGTGAATATAGCTTCACAGCTCACATCATTGTCAAGAAACTTTGTTCTTATGTGAGAATAATGTACCGACTGACAAGGTTGGTTTCTTTCCAATTGTATTTCGGACTGAATCCTTGCTACTTCAAAGTTTCCATAAGTTTAATTTGGAATCTCTTGACATTGTATGACGATTGTCTCCCTGGGTCATATTTTGGCAGAAACAATAATACAACAACAGCACAAAGGACTGATAGCTTCAAGCCATCCAATTAGTAGGCTATTCTAATTCTGACAGATTATAGTGGACTGTCGTCAGTATTGATGCGTAACATTGGCTTTATTATCATTTAATCTAGGTAATACGTCACGTGACGTTGAAGATAACACGTTGGCCGATTGCCTGTACATGACAAGTAACGCGAGAAAGTACGAGAAAGCGGTACCATTCGTCAATCTTTGACTAAACATGGATCGGCCTTCTAAATGGTTTGCTTCATTTGATTAAACCCTTTGCCGTCTTACCTCCATGACATGGCGTATAGACAGTCTGCGAAATAAAGCTTGATGGTTACAAAATGAGATTGCTTCTATCTAATATACATTTCTGTTGTCGATTCCCTCAAAACGTGGGCTGGTAAAGAATTGTTATACATCGGTAACGGACTCGAAATGGTCAATGCGTAAGGACCAGTAAATACCTTAGTGCTAAACTCGAGGAAATATAATTGAATCTATTCGCTATTAGTGAGACATTATGTAACTCTCCGTTCAAGTTTTATGTTAGATTCAGGGTTGATGTAAGTTTAATCTAGTGTCAAGGCCGAGCAGAGAAATCGTGGGGACTAAACTTTAGTTCGTGGGCATAAAAGGTTGATAGTCTTGTTGGGGTTAAAACCGGGTTAAATCTCGACAACTCTGTAACAGATAGTCTATTTCGTCGGAGTCCCGCTTAATAAAGCTATATTACCATAGTCGTAAATTTGACAACGGAATGCTAATTTAATCGTGACGAAGGCAAATAGATTGCTAAACGTTATATTTATTGATAACGTAATCATGCACTTGCTGGCCTTGGTAATTAAGTTGTCTATGAATGGAAATGGGTAGGCCTGCTTGAGGCTGTATGTACCTACATTCTTTTAGCATTTGATTGAGGAATCCACAAAGTATCAACCTGGGATTACAATATACAGGGATATGAAACGGCAATCTTTAACCTTGATTTGCCGATGAAATCACGAACTCTCTCGCGAAGCGCGGGAACTGGCGAGATGCTATACCGGTAAGCGAGCGAAGAAGACCGTCCTCGAACGAAAATTAATTGAGTGCAGCTGAAACGACTAAAGTACATATAAACGACTATCTTTAATTCCGAACAAAGTATTATTAAAACTCGAAAAAGTTGCATTTTGGTCAGAAAACCATTTAATGCTGGAATACAAAAACCTTGTATTCGTGGATAAAAGAATTGGAGGCCGATTGAAGGAAGTAAATGAGATCGGGTCTCTTTTGGGGTCTCAAACTGCTAGGACAGTTTTTTTCATTTACTCCCTTGTCAACCATGTAAATCCGTTAAAGAGATGTTAATGATTGTCTAGTTTCATTCACAATTCAGATAAGGAAAAATTTCGATTATTTTTTTAGACTGCAAAAACTGTGAAAATCAAGAAAATGGTATATTTCAATATTTTTGGTTTATTGGGGGGCGTTAATCGATTATATTATACCTGTTTTTCCGCCTAACTGACATTGAACATAGAGGAGAAGTAAATGCTCGTTCTTATATATTCACAGTCCGTATAGGTCACATATTTATATGTTGTTGTAGACCTTTAAAACCGCCAAATATCGTGAAGCAGGGAGACTAATGATCGAGCTATAGAACACCATATAATGCACATGCGCATTGACAACTATCAAGTTCAGCAGTTTTCAGGAATCTTTATGGAAACGGACGAATGAGAACAATACCGAGTACCTGATTTATGTGGATTGGGCCTGGATGAGGCCGAGCTAAATATCCCTGTATATTGTAATCCGAGTATCAACTGTACGATTTTTTTTATCACAATGCATTTCAACACACCCTTGCTTATCCACCTCCAGAGGCCTTTTAAGCAGACCGAGCAATCGCAGTCGCTCGGCCGAGCTGAAATGTATTTTATAGAGAATGTCGCTCGGTACCATTCTCAATAGAATAAAACTGCAACACAACCGAGCGATTACCAGCGCTAGGCCTCTTAATCAGGTCTCAAAAGAATCTTCGTGTAAGACTACATTTACTTATGACGCTGTCACATTCAGTTCCATAATGTACTCCTGTGGACCATATGTATTTGCCCCTTCATGAAGTGATAACCCGGGCTGCCTGTAAGTATTTTATCTCAATTTCAGTATATGTAAATGTAAGCTATACATGAGTAATAACATCGATTTTCCAATTGTGAACTTGGTTGTGTTTGTATAATCTTTCAGTAAATTTAGAGGTCACCAAATATGATCACTTATGAGTTACGAAATAATACACGACATGCCTTGATAAACAACGTTACCACATAGTAAGGTACATCCGTCATGTAAATATGACGTGAATTTAAGTGATATATTTAGGGTTATATTTAGGGTAAGGTTTACCCAGAACTAAGAATTCATGTTTTGTCTAACATGACCAACCTGCCTATTAACAAAGTGTTCACTTGCTACAGTCGGCCATAATGCGGGTGCTTAACTGGACGGCCATGTCGGAACATCCTTTAACTTTCCGTACCGGTACAAATATCTCGGAGGTGAATGGAAGCAATAATATTACACGAAAACGTGTAATGTCAACCGCCGGATATTTTGTGCGCACGCGTGGAAATGAACGTAGGTACTCCGCGGAATTGTACCGAAAAAACGACACAAAACAACCCATTTATGGTATAAAATCTCCTTTGAACAAAACACTGTCCCTCTTTTGTGTTTGACTTGTTGCAAATAATACAAATTTTATCCTCTTTAAGTAATTTGAAGGGAAAGACAACTGTTTTTCGACATAAACTTATTATTATTATTGAATATTTCAAAGACAAATATCTGTATTGCACTTGCATTCGAGTAAGCATAGCCGTTAATTAGTTAATTCAACAGGCGGGAAAAACGTCATTGTTCGAAAACACCGTCGGTCACCAGTGTGACCGTTTGCTTATAGATATATTGGAAGGCATCTATAACAACACGGCGTATACACTAGCTTGGTCATCCAAGCGCAATGTTAATCTGTTGTATACATATCAAAATAGCTCTTTGAGTAACATATACATTTAGCATGTTTTCAGCGGACATGTGGTTTTTAAAAATCCGGTTTTTAGTATACCTGGTTGATATGTACAAACGGTTGTTTTTTGTTGTTGTTTCGCTTGGGGACGGAACCCTCACTTTCGGCTTTATATGAAAGCATCCACCAGTGCAGGCAATAGGGGACACCCATGCTGTGCTAATTCGATTGCAAGTGCAATTCAGATGGTTGTCTTTGAAAATATGCAATAAAAATAAAAAGCTTAGGTCGAAAACAGTTGTTTTTCCCTTTAAATATAATTAGTTTCTATGACGTCAGCATATCAACACAAGGCTAGCCTTCAGATATTAATAATAAACACATGTATAACTCAGCCATATGATGAAATTAAATCCATGCGAGTTCTCTTTTTTGGGTGGTATTTAGACCTTTAAGTTTAATTAAATGATTGTGTTTCTGGTTTATTGAAAACAAATGACGTGCATCATTCATACAAATCAATCCATTTGATATAAACAGTTGACATGATGTTAGCTGTCATACACATTAAATATTTCTTCTTGTGAATCTGGTTTTTATCAGCTGATCAATGCTATGTTACATTCTGTTGGGATAATCAAATAGCAAGAAGAAATTCGATCTAATATTGACACACTCCGCATATCGTCAACATATTTACGAAGCCACATTGCTGGGCAATTTATCTTTCATATACATTTGTTTGATACATGTCGATGATGGACATGTCTGACATGAAAACAACATGGATTTTCTTTTCTTGAACGTTACACTAATCATAACCTTAAAGCGGAAGACCATTGATTTTCGACAAGCTTTCAAGGTGTTCGTGCTCTAATGGTAAAGATTGTTAACATTATCGTTAATGGGTACGAACGAGGCTTACACAAAAAAATATTATTTTTGATGCTGACACTTTGCTGTTTGTTTTAACTTTGGCAGTTTGCGGCTTGAAATTCCAATTAAACAGACAATCAATCCCACCATAGCGTATCTCTGCGGTTATAAACACACAGAGATACCGCTCTGTAGAAGACTAAGGGCTCATGGTATCCCAATTTCATGGACTCGTCTTTGCCCGATAAGCTCCGCTCTACCCCTATTATTTTATCTCGGTTGACCCAGATGACAGGACATTTTGTATGCGTCACTTCTGCTTTCAGTTTCTAAGTTAATGTTATGTTGCGTATAGTATGACCTCGATGCCATTTCATGACTTGTCTATTCATTTGTTATAATAATTTGATATGGCTCTTTTTTCCTCTTATGACATTAAATTAAATGGCACGACATTTTCTGAGTGCGGTGTTGCTGTGCAACTTAGTTTTTAAACTAGAGGATCAACGAAATCATTTTTTCTGGAGTCTGCGGGTGTGGATTAATCGTCACGGTAACTGCCTACATCGAATGACCCGGAAACTATATGTCTAGCGACTATGACCTTGACCCAATAACACAGCAGTACTTAAAAGGTAGAATCCTGCGTATAGGCAATGACCCAACCGTACTAACCATGTGCTGAAACCATTAAATGAAGCTTTGAAAATAATTGAAGTCGTTTTTAGTCAAACATTCAGTTAGTGCTTTTGTTTATAAAGAGACACAGCTTAAAAAAACCTTGTAAAAAATCATCATACGTCACCCTCTGTAGATTTCACTGTTTAGTTCGCCTCTGTTTTCAGTCATTTATTTGTTTTGGTATTTCCATGTAACGTCGAATAAAAACGTGGGAATTTGCAGTAGGCTTTAAGACGCTCTTGTTGAGCACAGCTTGACAAGACAACCCATAGAGACAGGCATTAGAAAGGGCAACAATTGTAACTGGTAAGCTATTTTATTGTTTCAGCTAAACATTAACAGTTGGTGCACATAATTTACTGGGATGATGTATACACCAATTACCAGATTAGAGAAAAAATTGGAAACTGCGTGTAACATGAATTTGATTTCTCTTTGCGTTGACTGTACGTTTAAGGTGATATTGATATTTCAGAAATAATTTTATCCTTATCGACGTGTAACTAAAGTTATATAGTCAATGAGGTGGGAGAGTCTTTTATTTTTGCAGGGGCTTTTTCGAGACCAAACTGGATAAAAGTTTGGATCAAACTATTTGTAGTCGATAGGCACTGATAGATGAAGGTAACAGACTCTTTACTCCAACCGTTAAGTCCAAGTAGGCTTTTATTAATAAATAGTATTTCAGTTGGTAAATAAAATGGGAGCCTCCAATGGAAAATTGATTGCATTTGCGGTATAGATTGCATTGACGATACCTGACCCTATCCGCTACCACCGTAACTTAATGAGGAGAAAACATATTTACTCCTCGTCTAAATATTGAGTCTAACAGTTGTACGGCTTTCTAATGACCACTTGTGGCATCTGTTTTTATCAAATTTATTGCTATTTTGATTTGCCTTTGAGGGAATCGGAAAAAAGACCTTGTTCATTTACTACCTTTCTCGCAAACCAGCCAAAAACCAGAGTCGACTACAACGCCAAAATGCTCATGTTTGGTTGATTCCTTTTACCCCAACCAATCAGATTGAAGGTTATGTATAATGGACCGACAAAATGGCGACTGGACAATATAATTACTGATGTTAACCCTCTAGTGCCCACAGTGCCATATATGGCACATGTTGTTTTGCCTACTCCAAGGGAGGTAAATGATCATTCACTATGGTTAAATATGGCACATGCTGTAACTTTTATGTTAATAAAATTTATGATATAGAACTATCTTGATTTGCTTTCTTAACTCATTTGTAATGTGTTTTGCAAATATGAAATTTTTCTGCGCATGAAATCAGTCACTGGGCACTAGAGGGTTAAAAAAGATTTTGCTATTTCGACAGCGACCGACGAACTATAATAAGCGACCACAGTTTTATGTCACGGGAACGAAGAGTATTTCAACCACATGCACATGGGAAATTAATGTAATATGAGTGGGGTTTTCTGATTGACTGCTCCCTTCTTCGACAGTCCAATTACTTTATAGCTTCGCTGCTTTTTTTAATTATTGCCCCCTACTGGCGCAAAGGTAAAATTCGTTCTCATGCATTTTTTAGTGTTTACCATGGAAAGATGGCGTATGCCTTATTCTTGTCATTGTCTTTCAATCTTTCGACAAAGTATTTTTTGGCAAAGCACACACATACTAATCGGGTGATGACATGTTCGCCAGACACTTGTAAAACAAAGTAGCATCTAACCATATGGAGCATAGTATGCATGTACTCTACTGCCTGATAAGTCACTTTGGAATATTTTATTTTGAAAATATTAAAGTAAAATAGAGAAATAAAATACATTATAAAAATAAATAGAAAAATAGTTTTAAAAAATTAATATATTTAAAATTTTTTAAAAAATCTAAACAGCTTTGAGAAATAGCGTATGCTTACATACTACTTATAGTTGGGTCTATATTTAGGCTGTTTATATCATCTTCCCAGGCCAAGGTGTCAAAATTAATAACACCAGATGTACACATTTTCACGCTTGTCACAACTGACATGGAAAACACTTGATTAGACTATTGTAGAAGCAAGCAGCCAATCAGAAAGTCGTTTACAAATCACGTCTGTCAAATACTCAAAATAAATTAACATATCTGCGATGATGTCTGTACTATTTCATAGCTAGCCTACTTGCCATCCTGTGTTTAGACCGCCGTTTACTTTGCTATTGAAAACTCCAATCTGATTTGCTGGGATAAAGAGGCTTCACGGAAGAGTCGCTGTAATGGACTACAGTTAACTCACCTTTTTTGCGTCTGTGAGAGCAAGGTAGGAATTGAAGATAGGATTGATGCTCCGATCTTTTTCCCCTTGCCACTTGACGATGGTTTATGCAGGCGTGTGATGACAGCTTTTGTCTGCACAATGGGGTTATGACCTGATTTCTTGTTGTTTTACAGGCAGGTTATGTTGACGGGTTTACGTGTGGGAAATCAACTAATTCTCGGTCTTAATCCACAGGGGAGAAATACTATATGGCTGTGAATGCAATTTACATATATTTTGGCAGAAGTGTATAACTATACTCATTGACGTATGAGTGGCGGATGCCATTCACTTTATCACTTTGAAGAGAGAGCTTTCTGTTGCCTTCATGCTCTCAGAACTCACAGAAGCGTCTTGTTATGGTCCTGTATTGGCGTAGTGTGTTGTCAGTGGCGTTCAGTGTGGTTTCTCTCACTCATCGGGCTGCTACCCATCGCATGAATGATACAACATTAGTGAACAATCAAACACTATCATCGACTAATGTGACAATTATTTAATTTTATTTAATTTATCACCAATACCCATGGATAAGGTGCTCTGTTACAGTGTGAACAGTCAAATAATTGCATCGAATGATGTGGAAATTATTTAATTTATCAGAGACATTCATGATTAGGGCCCTCTTGTTAAGGGTTTGTTTGTTTGATGGGTAAAAATGAATCCTTTGCACTGTAGGAAGGTTTATTTCTGGAAATTATATCACATTTATTTTATGGGTGTGCTAGTGTCAATTATTGTCAGAATACACCACAGTCATATGTGAAATACCCTTGAGTACGGCTTCTGTTATTTCATTGTTGATAGCTTGTCGTCCACATTGCCTGTGTTACACACCCTTGCCCTACCATACGGCGTTAAACGCCAATAAATAAGTTAATGTGTGCGCCAAGCATGCATATATAAAGAAAGAATCCAAAAATTTTTTCTCATCAAAATAGCTGATGAAAGTGTTCAAAACATTACATGGTGTTTTTTGGTATTACGTGGGCACCATTGACTTGTAAAAGACCGTTCATATTTTATAGTTTTAGTACTGCAGAATTTTACTAGTGGAAACGTCAAATTAGTAACTTGCCTGTACAGTTAAGCTCCAGTCAGTCAATCAAACTCTATCAAAAGGTGGTTTTATGACTTACCAGACACTTGACTATGTTTAGACGGAACGGTGTTTGTCCATAAGATCACCGAATTGTCCAACTTTTTAAATAAATATTAAAATGTAAAAAATCTACGCCGTCAGTCTGTTTAAATTGCTCGAATCTGTTTCAAAAAGGCTTTTGACCCCTTTGGAAAGATCGTGTGAAACCAAACCTTTTTTTTATATTATATTTCAGAAATCGTACTTTTTTCTCTCTATCAAATAATGAACCCTGGTCAATAATTCACATTAACTGAAATTCTAATCCATGTTTTACAAAGTCGTAACTAAGCCGCTTAACTGCTATGGCAACCACTCTTAAAGTTGAGTGAGAAGGATTGAGCTTTGGGTATCTTTTCAGCAAGCAATAGCGACAAGTGTTACAAATCTCCCAATGTCTGAAATAAAACGTATTGTCCGTCTGCTGCTTAATGTTTTATCGGTCAAATTGCAGCTATAGAACGTCATTAGGAGCTCAGGGGCTTAGATCATGGTAGGCGTGTTAAACGTCTGTACTGCTCTCTCGATTGAGCGCACATATTCCCGTCTCCCAATGGACAACCGATATACGAGGGAGTAACGAGAGATGACTCTCAGCTATCGCAGGGGTGGTTTTAACAAGGATTCTTCTCTTGTTTCCAAAGTATTTAAGCGAGTGAAATATCTTTGAGTACCACGTTAAATATTAATTAGTTAACCAATCAAAGAGTTTGTCAGGGATAGTAGTACTTAATATTTTTTTAACATCTTAGAGAACAGGGCCGAACATACAATGACTTCAAATAATGCGTCGGGATAGATGACGTGGCTCACTGGTTAACAAACCAGTGATGTTCATCGTGATCACGCACAGCCCATCACACCAATCAAGTTGTGTGCATGGTGATCACGCACAGCACAACACACCAAACCACTGGTGTCCATGGTGATCACGCACAGCCAAACACAACAACCCAGTTGTGTGCATGGTGATCACGCAAAACCCAACACATCATACTGGTGGTGTACATGGTAATCAGGCAGTCCAACACACAAAACGAGTGATGCGCAATTGCGATCATGCACACTCAACACATTAACCAGTGATGTGCATTATGATCACACATAGCCCAACACATCAAAGCAGTGATGTGCATGGTGATCACGCACAGCCCAACAAACTTACAAGTGGTATATATGGAGACCAAACACAGCCCAACACACCAAACCAGTGATGCGCAAAATACTCAATACACGATTGATCCTGCCACATATCACTGATTAGCAGTATCGTTTCTGCTGCTTCTCTCGTATAGCTTCATCCTTTATTTTCTCTGTAACTTCTCGAATTGATTACCGCAAACTGTAGCTAAAACAACTACATGTATCAATGTATTTGTATAAAATATCTAACCACTTTTTATTTTACTCATTGCGAGTTAATTTGAACTACTTCACATTTAAGTACTACTCGAAAGCAAGCAGGGTTGGAACCGATATGCTCACCATCATTAGCAATACAGAACCGGGTGTGACCGTTTGCGAAGACCATAAAGATACATATTTCTGTAACGAAAGTTTGGTAGTTCACCCTTCTTAAAGCTCACCAAATCACCTGGTTTCATTTACAGTTCTAAATAAGGCTTTAAAAGTGATGGATTCCTACCAGCTCTATGACATATTTTCACTGGCAAAAGTAATTACTTTCTCTCTAAACAGTGACAAAAGTGATGGACTTCCCTGTAACTCCCCTGAAACTGACAAAAAAGTGTGTTCAAAACAAATTCCAAATTTAGACAAGTTAACTAGAGAATGCAGAAGCCATGAGTATCCATGAGTATCCTAAAGGTTACTTTCGTTCCGTTTGGTATGGATAACAACTTCTTACTTTATTGAATACTACGTTTCCATTTTCTTCCATAGATCGTTTAACAGTTTCCAGTTACACCAGTGACTAAAACATAAAAGGATTGATCGGTTTGTATTAAACGACATCCCTGTTTCAGTGGGATTAATATTCATAAGTTGATAATAAAAAAATAAAGCTGACATGTATGTTCAACTAATTATGTACGTCTCAAATGCTGGACGTGCCATATATTGCTCAAACGTTCTTTGATATATATCACGCCATAAACATATCTCGACTCTGTGGGGAGCAAACTTTTTTTCCAGTATATCAAATTTCTCATGAATGTACAAGCGATATATCCCAGGCAATAAAGAGACACTGCTGTGTATATTATTGTGAGACTATGGATTATAAAAGATTCACGCAATCACCTCATAAAAGAGACTATAAGATATTCTTTATTTATAGTCTGGTTATCAGTCAAACATTACCGCTGGAAGGAACTACTGTAGTGCCATTGGATGTCATTGCTGACATATTCATCTTATGATCTACCTTCATAATATTCCGGTGTTGTAATTATTGTACTGAAGGCTGCTTTAAGAGTTGTCTGGCTTGCCGGTATATTGGCTTAATGCTTATCAAAGTATCGGGGCTGCCAGCATAAAGGATTACTGGTTGCCCAGTTGTCTGGCTTGCCGGCTTAAAACCCTGCTGCTTTTTGAGTTGTCTGGCTTGCCGGTATATTGGCTTATTGCTAGTCGAGTTGTCTGGGTTGCCAGCATATAGGCCTACTGGTTGTTCAGTTTTCTAGCTTGCCGGTAAAAGGCACTGAAACTTTTCGCGTTGTCTGGCTTGCCGGCCTACATCCCTGCTGCTTTTCAAGTTGTCTGGGTTGCTGACATCTATAAATCCCTACTTCTAGTTTATACCGGTTTATAGCCCGACTCGTTGTTGAGTTGTGTGGGTTGACGGCATATAGCCCTACTTGTTGTCGAGTTTTCTAGGTTGCCGGCATA